>CAAKHC010002450.1:0-10107 GCA_901007825.1 Macroramphosus scolopax
TTTTGTCACACACACACACACACACACACACACACACACACACACACACACACACACACACACACACACTCACACTGGCGTGAACACACTCGCTGGTACACCAGCTTTACCTGAGAGCATCTTCAACTCCACTGAGCCTTGAGGTGCATCCCTGTTTTGGGGTGGGTGCCGGTGGATATTCTGTCCTCTTTGGGCTGGTTGATGTGAATGTCACAGCGCATTGTGAAGGTGAACTCTTGACTGATTGCTTGAGCCTCCGTTCAACAGGATTTGTAGCTTGACGCTAAAGCTGAGCTGGCTTATGTTGGAAGAAAGAGTCTCCCCTGAATGACTTGTGTTGTCTTTATTTGGAAATGAATGAAGCTAAAAAATGGCTGCAAGTAAAGTACAATAATTTTTTTTAGATTTTAGTCTAAATAAGATAGAAATTGTATGTTTCAGAGAGGTCCCCAAAAAAGTCCATAACATCCCAAAAGTCTTCCTTCCGATGCCATGTGACCATAAAAGAACAAAAACTGGGCGTCCAAATGAAGCATCCCCATGAACTGACAGGGAACCATATAGGAACGTTCTCTTTACGACTTCTTTGTAATGTTGCAACAGGACCAGAATAACAGAAATACATAGATGAAATGTTGTTATATGAGCAGCTTAGACACGTACATGTGAACACTGTAACTAATTTGTCAATGAAACATGTGCAAATGTGTCTAAACCAGATATAAGCAGCTTCAGTTTCCTATTTGGCGTGTGTGCATGTGTGTGTGTGTGTGTGTGTGTGTGTGAGGGTGAGTGCTTGCACAGGTAGTTTGTCTCCCCTGTGGATGTTCCTGGTAGAGCTGTCACCTGTTTTACAAGGTGCCCATTAAGGAGCTCACATGGATAATGCTGATTGTATGGGGCGCTGCCAACTAATGCAGTATTGTGTGTGTGTGTGTGTGTGTAAACAGATGTTGGATATGAGTGCTTGTGCATACACATACAGCATCTCCAGTATATTCATGCACAGGTACATATGTGTGTGCAAACTTGTTGCAGGATATGTCGACAAATATACTGGTAATTGTGTGTGTGCTGTAATATTTTGGATGAATATACATGGCCGTAGTGTCTGCACGTGTGTGTGTGTGTGTGTGTGTCATGGTTAATGTTGATTGTGTCGGGGCACAGCGAGGTGCTGACAGTGCCGCGTCTGCTGGATGACGGAGATGATGTTAACAAGCACAGGGAGGCGGTCACCACCCTCCTGTTTACAATATGAGGGTGCTAAAGCTGTCGAGACTACCGCATACTGCTGTGTGTGTGTGTTTGTGTTTCTGTGTGTGTGTGTGTTTGTGCACTAATACCTCCTTCTCCTGCACCGCTTTATTGTCACACTCCTCATTTCTGGATCGCTGCTGAGCAGCTTGCCAGACACTCCAGCAAAGGGAAAAGGGACCTCGGGGTACAGACAAGTAAAAAGAAAAAGACAAACACATGCACACAGCAGCCCTGATAATTAGAGCAGAGAACATTTGTGTGTGTGTGTTGTCTCTGCGTCTCACCTGTGGAACTGAAGCTGATTATCATTTTCGGTCATGTTTACTAGTGCAGCACTCGGACTGCGGTTTTATTATTATTTTTCTAATTAATCAAATAATCATCAGCATAACATTGATTTTTTTAACCTTTGAAATGTTGATTGGAAAAAAATAAATATTCACAGAAATCCCATTTCGGTTTTGGGAAATATATTGTATTATATTTCCAGTCAACTAATACATCAAAAATTGAATTGATTAATTAGAAATATTGGCAGAAAGATAATCACAGGAATGAAAGTTAAAACTGTGTCATGTTTTTTTTAACAGTTAAGATTTTTATCAATGTTGATAATTATTTGTTTGTACTGGCGCTTTATTTTTTAGTTTCGCCTGAGATTTTCAGTCAGTTTTTTACTCTGATGGCTTGCATCTTTACGTTACTAATTCTTAAATTAACAGACCTGCTTGTCTCCTGAATACTCATGATTACAGAGAATAAAGAATTTGATATGAAACAGATTATCTAACATCTATTTGTTTGTATTTGGTTTTTTTCCCAGCGCAGAATTATTCATGTACCATGAAAATCTGGCTTCCACGACTCCCCCACTTCAATTTATCAAAACATTAGCATAATGACTTGCATCTCCAGTCACCTGCTCATCTTTCAGCGTTTTGGAATTGAACAGTTGTTACTTGGAATGAAACAGTTGAGATACAGGCTATTAATGGGTCCAAGTTAAAAGCTTGGCTCTTGTAGAGCACCAGAAGTTAAAAGCTTACACAGAGTTATCATAATAGGCCACGCTCAACGTCAGCCAAGTCTTTCTTTTTTTTTGAGGCAGGCCTAATTTCCCATGATGATGATGATGATCAGCCGGACAACATGCTCAGAAACAATTAGCGCTGGTCGCTGAAGTGGACACTTTCCCCCTGTAAAACATCGAGGGCCAGGGCATAAATAAGTCCCCTTGTCAGCCATTGCCAAGCGACAGCTAATGACTCTCATTAATATGCAAAATAGCAGCCATTTTTCTCCCCTTATGTGTGTGTGTGTGTGTGTGTGTGTCTGTCGCTCCTCATTTCGTGCACTTGGTCCGTCCAGTGCAAAGTGACCGGCTCAAGAAAATTCTAATTGCGAGTCAATTATGTCATTGAGCCCATTTAGATGTTCATTTGTATGCAAATTTGGAGGCTGCTGAGAGGAGAGGGTAGCTGGCATCCGACAACACCGAGGGTAGAAATATTCACTGAGCGCTGGCCTGCACACAACACTGCCAGAACCTGCATCAAATGATTCATCAGTCTTTTTTTGTGCAAATACTGCAATATTGAAATCTACTGAGTTTTGCGAACCTTCCAGGGTGGAGATTTGGGTTGCAGAGCCTGTCGAATCTGATTCTGTCTATTCAAATCCTCTTGTGTGCCACCCAGGCATGAGTATCTAGCCTGTCACAAGTCAAGAACCATCCCCATGCACATGTTAAACCAAAGCATTCACATTTCTAGTGTTCAAGACGTGCAGATGTCAATATCATCAGTATCATCAACATGATGACATCCAACTGTTGTAATCGGCAAAAATGTTAATGCTAAATGCTACATTTTCCTACATTGCAAATGTATTGCTTCTACTCTTCCTGCCTGAGGCTTTACATGCATATCTAAGAGCAGCGGTGCCACTTCCATGCAAATACATGGAAGAACAGGAAGGTCTACCTGGTACTCAGGTGTGCTGATGCTCTTCATGCCTGAGGCTTTCTATGCATGCAGGGGTAGTAATGCCCTACTGGCACTTCCATGCAACCATACAATGCAAGCCTGTGATACGGTTGTTAGTGGGTCTTTGTTGCTGCTGCTACCTCAACATGGTGTCATATGACAGCCTTCTGAAAAGTCAGCCCAGTGTTAATAGTAATAATCTTATCATAATTAAATTATCTCAGATTATGGTCTTCACACATTCAATTATAATAAATTATAGCACCAGTTGTAACATGGTGGATGGACAATGTTGGGCTGTGACTGTGATCGTATCGCTTCTGTGGTGAGCGATACACACTGTTTTTAGTTCATCACTGGATTTAAATCATACGTCTTAAATTCCCGTCTCTTTAGTGCAAGCTGTGGTCTCATGGTTTGGAACGCAGAGCTCATCATTTCATCAAGCTGTCATCCTGAACATCTCGTACCTGCGATACAGCAAGTGGGCCAGTCCGAGTAAATGATTCCCAGATCCATCATCCTGCTGTGATCTGATCTGATCTGATCCCCTATGCTGATGATTAGATGCTTATTGGACCGAGGAGCGAAGACAGCAATATAACCAGGGGGAGGAAAGGAGGAGAATTACAAGGCAGCATAGAGAACGAGAGTCAGACATAAGTTAGTGGAAGGAAAGGATGAAGTGTCTTTCTGTCCGTCTTGTCTCTCATGCATCTCTTCCTATGACGTTCCTTCCCTGCCTGTTCTGCGTACCTTAACTGCATCTCTTCCTCATCAATACTACTAGAACATCCTGGTGACATTGAGCAGTTATTACAGCAGCCATCAGCAGTTAATGAATGGATGGAGTCCACAGCATTCCCACTAAATTCATTATCACTGTATTGGACTTGACGGTGCTGATTAATAATTGGTTTGTCACGCAGATATTTTGGATGATTAATATGGTTATTGATTGGGAAGAGGAGGTAATTGTCTGGTGTGTGCGTGCGTGTGTGTGTGCGGATGACGTGACAAAAAGTGGGTGCACAAGCAGTGGGTTACAGGAAGTCAATGGTTGGTCGGGGAAGAGAGTGAGCGGAACAGTGGTGAGAAAATCACTGCAGCCCAACTTAATCAAAGCTGCGGTTCGTATCCTGGCATGGACCTCTCTTCTCTTTCTCCTTCTCCTTTTCCATCTCAGTCCTCTCTCCTATGAGTTTGTGAGGAAATGCATTTTAAATATATCAATATCTTATTATCCTATAAAGGAGGTAAATATGAAACATTCTCTGTCTGTCAGCTGGATTACATAAAAACTACCAGGCGGTTTTTAGTAGAAAACAACCCTGGAGGGGGACTTTAATGCGAGCATGCAATATGATCTAAAACATTGAATTGGCAGTTCAGATTATGCAACACATGCTCATCATATCTGTTTTTCTTCTGCAGTGTCTCATCCTGTAATATAGTGTGTGTGTGTGTCTCAATGGAGACATCTTGTTTTCTATCTACTGAGCTCGGATTCATTACTATCGATCAGCCATGTACTGGATATATAGATCCACCAAGTGTATAGATAAGACATTTATTATGGGAGATCTCCATCCATATGTATAGATCCACCATGTGAGCATATAGATTGACTGCAGACAGGTTTACACCACGTTATCTAACCGAGCTGGCTGCATTAGGCCTCCGGCCTAACTTCAAATTCCTTTTTTCTTTCTTTGAGGCATTACAAAACACAATATACAAGCATTCATAGAATTGTGTCTGTTTCAAAGGATGGATTTAAAAAAGAAATGTTATCATGCAGGATTGCCATCTGTGAATTTGACTTCTTACTCACAAATGGATTGAAGGTATCGTTCCTATTCCCGGGAGGGAGGGGAATTAAAATCACATCCACTATAGAGTTATCACTGCATTTGGCCTCCCCCCTAAACACTACACCCCCAAACATTATCTTATCAACAATGCTCCCTCCTCTTTTCCTTTTTAATTCACACAAAACATGATACATCCATCCAGACGTCGCTGGCCACCCGTCATCAGCATCTGTAGAGATGATAAAGTGACGCTGGGCTTCATTTCAACAGAGGGAGAGGAAGCCTCCCTCCCTCTCAGATTAAAGAAAGCCTCTTTTTCCGCAGGGACAATAGGGGGAATTACCATATGAATTTGACCACGGCACCGCAGACCCTTAAAACCATCAATCTCCCTACGCTGAGCGCCGCGATGCCAGATAACCCCCGAAATATCCCCTCTTAACCTCAATTTCTCAGCATGTATTAAGAGATGGTTGCCACAGACAGGAGGGGTGAAGAGAGGGAGTTAGGAAGGAGGAAGGTGCTCGGGCTTCGGAGCAGCCGGCGCTGACATTTTCTCTGCATACCCACCACTGCAACCTGAAACAAGTTATAATGCAATTAATCTCCTCCGGGACGGAAGAAATGTGGCAGCGACGTGAATTTTACATGATTTTACCCTCCCATCTCCTGTATCACAACATCTATCAGTCCAGAGAGTTGTGTAACGAAGGAGCCGGGAGTGTCAACTGTGGGAGAATATTAGTGTGTAGATAGAAAAGTACATCATGTACCTTTTATTCAAAAGTAGTACAATGCTTGTATAGACATCATGACTTTAAAGCTGTATTCTCTCTGTCCTGTCCCTTCTTTCATCCTACTCTCCTCTTCTTCATATCAATGTCTAAGCTCCTTGGTCTAGAACAGTGACATTGTAAGTAAGAGAGTTTTGGAAGTAGTCTCAAGAGATGGGAGAACCTGCTGGAACGACGGCCTTAATTTGTATTCTTATTCTTGCATGACCTCCAATAGTGTATCATTTAACAGGCCTTAATCATATATCATGAAATAAAAGCGTACAGTATTTCAGATAGCCTTGCCTAAAATGCTGAAGTCAGATAAAAATGAAAAACAAATGTTACCCACTTCAGCAGCCGATGTTTTATGCACGTAGAAAAAGTCTTCTAAAGTCTTTAAGTCTTCCTAATATTTCCACACTAAAAGAAGAAATACAACATATGGAAAAGGTCAGATAATTATGGAATATGATCGAACTCCCCATTCGTCAAGCAGATGTACAGGCTTATAACATAATGTACATGTCAGAGACGGAGTCAGTGGGAGATCCATGTCCTCGGAGTCACGGCGAGAGACGTAGGGGAGAGGAGACAGTGATGTAGATGCATCAGGCTTTGCGAGGAAGAGCGACAGAGAGCTGCAGATGGGAGAAGGGGGGAGAGAACACAGGTGTAATAGATTTCTGGTGTCTATATTTCATGTTGAAAATTGGCTGGTACATCCAAGCGGTTTGATCTATGAGGGCCGTCGTCTTAAGAAAAAACCTTAGTAAATGTGTAATTTCTCCCTTGATGGAACACAGGCGAAAGGCTATTCTTCTTATTCCCCCCCTCACTCCCTTACACGCTCTCTCTTTCTCCCTCTCTTTTAGGTTGTTTCCATGGTCGATCCCTCCCTCCCTCCTCTCCTCTTCATGCTCCTTGATGTCTCCATTTCATTACCACCCCTCCATCTATCAACCTTTCTGTTTTTTTTTTAAGGAGTGACTTTCCTCGCACACAGTTTTGGATGGGGTCACTGCGATCGTGGGTGTATATCCGCCCCGTGGTCAGTACTACAAATCGGTGTGTGTGTTTTCTGTACCTGCACACCTGGTGGTTGAACACCTCAGTGTTTAGGCGCCGGTGTGTGTCAGTCTCGCACGAGTTTGTGCATTCGTGTGAGCTGGTACTTCTTGGTGCTTCGCTGTATTTCTACAATCATTTGAAAGTTTGCTTGCGTGGGGGCTGCTCACACACAAACACACACACACACATTGTCAGAGGTACAACTGTATGAAAAAAAGGTGAAGAAATAAATGAGGTGAAGGGCTGGACTGCGCTCCACTGTCTCAGCTAAGATCTACAAGCATGACGGGATGCAGGATGGAGGAAGACGAAGATGCAGATGGAGGCAGTTTATTTAGTTTGATTGGTTGAACAGCTCCACATTCATCTAAAATAATTGCATTATTTCATCATCACATTAAAGACATAGTTTTAAATGAAAAAATGACTGCCAATATCTAGAAATTATAGAAGTCATATTTGTTAAAAAGTGTTTGCCGGGTAAATTCAAACAGGAAGAAAGAACAACACGTGCAAATGTGTCAACGAAGCACCAAATATTTAGAGCGGTGGCTGATAGATGAAGAAAAGCCGTCACAAATCACATTTGAATGAAGTTGCTTCTGTTGGTAGTTGGTGGTGAATGTGCTACTAATAATGTGAGATCAGTTGTCTCTATCAGCAGTGGGCCGGGCAGGCCTTTTAATCATGGTCTAAGGGGTGCTGAGCCTCTCTATCATCATTGAACTGTGTCCGGGGCTAATTGTGGCTATATTTCACTGTCCCCGTGGATAGCACATTGCAACGATCTGCTGGCCTGCCGCACACACACACACGCACAACGCACACACACAGATACTAATGGGGTTGGGGACGTGAAAACAGATGTACACATGTTCAGTTCACCCGTACAAGCACAGACACACATCACGATCACGGAGGCAGGAGAAGAAGGACTTTCACTAAAATATTTGATAGCTCACATGGACAAACACGGACTTTATACTCTATACTTTTTAATGTTGATTCACTTCTTGTACATGTACAAATAGACACTCAAATGGCAGTTGATCACCAAAATATGACCAAACACACTGATGATACAGGTATCAAATAATAATAATAGTCTAACAATAAGGCCTGACTTCATAAATTGAGACCAATACTTGAAAATTCACTGCTTTACTCCACTGCAGCAAACACATTATCACACATAAAGTACACATAAAGAGTATGGTATAGTTGCTTCCTTCCTCTTCTTCCTTTCACTAATCACTCTATCTGTCCTCTGCCTTCCTCTCACCTCGACACCGGCAGGTCACCTCGACTTCGGAAGTTGTTAATTAAAGTTAGAACCTCGGTCACCAGGTGCAGCATGGAGATGTGGACGGTGCTCTTGCCTCCCCTCTGCCTGTGAGCCAGGCATTTTCTTTCTCTTTCAATATTTATTTCATGAATTCTTCCATTCCCTGTGTGTCTCTCTGAACTTCCTCTTAGACCCTCATCTGTTTATCTGAAAAGATAAAGAGTAATATTTAGGCCTTTATGTTTGTGATAATTTAAACGATCAGTGTGTAGGATTTAGTGGCATCTAGTGGTGAAGTTGCAGATGACAATCAATTGAATAGTCATCCTCTCAGCCGTCCCTGTCCCAGTGTTTAGGACCTACAGTGGCCCTCAGGCTAAATTACGTTCTTTTATGCCAGTCTGTGTACCCTCATTTCTTTGTTGTCATTAATTTAAACTCTATTTATATAGCACAAGTCATACCTCAAGTGCAACTCCAGGTTCTGAGCACAATAGTTTAATAGGTTTCATTTAAAACAGGTTAATTAGATGCAGAAAATAAAGTATAGATAATAAAAAAGCAATAAAGCAGTAAGTTAAATAATAAGAGATAGTGCTGATGAATTAAAGCACACTGGACAAAAGCAGTTTCGGAAAATGAATTATTCTGCCTCCTCTTCCTGACATGTTGTGAAGGATCAGAGAGAGGCTGGTGAAAACAATACCAGGACATAAATGTATTTAATGGAGGGTGAGTAAATCTGATAGCACTTACATGACTCCCTTTTATCACCGATGGCCTTCTGTGGTTTCCAAAAGAAGTTGCGGTTATTGTACACACATGCATTCGTGTCAGGAAGTGTGTATACAAGCATGTGAAACATACCGATGTGTGCATCTGTAAGCACATTTATACCCCACTGTGGCTCCCTGCAGTGGGTCTTGTTTCCAAAATACCATGTAACACATTTACAGAAAAGAGAAGCAGATACTTAATGGAGACAGTTGATGCCAAAAACACTGAGACAACATTGATAGTCAGATGATAGCATAAGTATACTGTAAGAAGTGTACTCAACAGCTTTATGTGTAGGGTTAGCATGTTAGCTAACGCTAGCTGCTAACCAGCTAGCCGTGAGCTAACATGCTGCTAACCAGCTAGCCATTAGCAGCTGGTGTTTAGATGGAGTTTAGATGGACAGACAGCAACCACTGTATGTAGCCGGGTGCAGACGCTTTTTGTATCCACTGCCATTGAACCTGCCACGACTGGTTTGACGATCATCAGTTTTCTACTTTTTTGTCATTACATTACGAATAACAAGGGGTTTTAGTTGCCGCAAACATCTGTTCTCTTCAGATCAAATCTCATGTGCTTTACAAACAGTTTGTAATGATCAATATTGTTCATGGTTGTGGACAACAAAGCTAAATGCTAACAATGACAATGCAGACATAAACATATTTCGCATGTTTTATTCTTAGTATTTTCACGATATAGTCCCATATTTTAGCATGCTAGCATTTACTTTTGGCGCAAAAAACAAAGTAAAGCTGTGAATCACGGAGATGTTATCAGGCTAGCAGATTCATACATTTCACCTAATGTGAAAGTCCAGGGATCTGCAAAGTCAGTATAGACGTCATCCCATGGGGACTACGAATGTCCGTACACACTAGCATGCCAATCCTTTGGGAAATCTGATATTTCAGACGAGACAAAAGTTGTGAACCAGACATTTCACTTCTTAGATATATATATATTCAACGCTTAATTAAAGCTCTTATGCTCTCTTTTTCCTTTGACTAAAATGGATCAGTAAATTACTTATTTTAATCGGTAGGCCATTCTTCATCAAAGACCTGTTAAAACAAGAACTTAGCATGAGGAAAACTGTGTCCCACTGCTGACATAATGTTTTCAGAAAGAAATTGAGA
>CAAKHC010002451.1:0-11017 GCA_901007825.1 Macroramphosus scolopax
AACAGAAGAAGAGGAAGAAGAGACTTTTAGGTTGTCAGGAAGCAAATGAGAAAGTTGGAGGGAAGAGAGGGAGGTTGTGTGTGTGTGTGTGTGTGTGTGTGTGTGTGTGTGTGTGTGTGTGTGTGTGTGTGTGTGTGTGTGTATATATAAATGATGCTGCTGCTTGTGGAAAGACACCAAATGTAATACAAACCCTCACAGGGAGCATTAATATCCACAGCTAATTTCCAAATACAAATCCAGCAACATTTTTTTTTTAGATTAGTGTTGGCAACAGACGAGCATTCTCGGAGTTACTAAAATCAATGGCAATCATTAGTGGCAAGCTGGAGCGGCGTTATGAAGCTCTGGACGGAGTGTTGGAAGGAATTACTGATTTGCTGACAGACTTTAACTCCGCGGCGGATCACGGAGCCAAAACAAGCGTTAGTTAAATGGCGTCCGACAAACATAAAAGACATCCTCTTCTTCCTGTGCAAATACCAAACTTTTCTGCTACTTCTGTTTTAATGATCCGTTCTTCACTCAGAGCGGTGACATCACCGTCTGTCCCTGCAAACAGTCACCTGTGTGTGGGAGTGTTTCTCATCAGAATCCGTCCAAGGAGAACATGTGAAACAACCATCCTGTAGCTGTAAAACAGCCAATTAGCACGAGCCAGGGAAGGAAGTCTGCGACAGTCACTGACGCTCGAAGGTTTTAGGAGTTCTGATTCTCTGTATACTTTAAATCCTCTTATTAGATGCTGCTGTCGATAAGTACGTGAGAAACAATTCCGCACTTTTAGGGGTGAAATTATAATATTCACATTGAATTTAGGGGTTCAGGTGTCAGGTGAGTCCAGGGGATCTAACAGGATGAGATGTGTGAGGTGGAGTGATAATTGCTGCCAATTCATTGTTCCTAATGACACGTCACAGAGTCAGATCACACGAGGAATCTGAATGATATTTTGGTCATCAGATATTTGGAAGACGATGATCGGAGTGATGTCTTTTGGTCGAGGGGACTGTAAATCTTGTTACCTCGCCTTGGGCTTATATTATTTTCTGTTTTGAGACTCTGTGTTTCCTGTTTTAGTTTGAAAAGTGTCTTTGTTTGATTTCCTGCTCTCCTGGGTCTCATCAGTCCTCAGTCAGCCAATCAGCTCCCTGCCTGCCCCCTCACCTCAACAACACACAGGTGTTTCCCCCACCTGTGTGTTGTTTCCTCATTAGCTGAGTTTGTATTTTAGTTCTAAGTCTTTGTCAGATCCTTCTGTTTGTCTCTGTGAGTTGTTTTGTCTTGACCTTCTCTTCCACCCCTCGTCTCCTGAATTTATTAGTGGGACAACAACAAGTTTTGGTTCTTGTTGAATAAACCTTTACGTTGCTCAGTTCCTGCCTGCCTACACTTCTTTAGTTTTCAGTGACGCACACAGATCGTCTGCAGTTTCACATTCCATGACAAAAGATAACTGCTGATGAGTTAGAAGCTCGTCTGACTTTTCATCAAGCGAGGACAAAAATGTTCATTGAGCGTGACGGCACACCTCTCCGTGCTCAAAACACAAAATGCCTCATCACAATAAATATTACGACGCCATTGATTGTGTACGTGCAGAATAAGCAACTGCTGTATATATAGATATATATATATATTTCTACACAGAGCAGTAGGCAGCCGCAGTGCGGAGCCCCGTGACCGACTCCAGTTCTTTCTACCGGTACCTCGGTTCTTCCTAGGCACTGAGAGGCGACTTTGTTTGTGCAGGACTGTAAACATCACTCATCTCACACTGCCTGTTTGGTATGTGCAATCCCGTATTGATATTGTTGTTCCGTGCAATACTCCATAATTTATAATCCCCCTCATCAGACCAGGTTACTCGCAGTGCAACATCTCTGCAGTCGGCTTTATATTTTAGTGTTTATATCTGTATTTCTGTGTGTTCGCGTTGCTCTCTCAGCGCAGTAAAGAGGAGCTACACTCTTAATTTCGTTGTTTGCAGAGCTTACATTGACAATAAAGGCTCTCTGATTCAGATTCTACTTGAGTGTTAACTCCTAACAGATATTTCGAGGCTGGGGGAAACCGGAGCAACCGGAGCAAATTGCCGCACACACAGGGAGAACATGCAATCGACCAGCGTTTGTTGTTTTCCTCAGAGCAGAAAGATGAAAGGTTCAGAGTGGTCCAAACCTCAGTTCATCACCTTTAGACTATTCAGTACACTGCTGCCTGTCTGATTTTCATGCAACCAAATTCTCTCTCGTCAGGTTCCGAACCTCGCCAGTCTGCCTCATGTCCTCCGTCCTTTTGCTTTCATAAGCCAACATGACAACACTTCTTTCATTGCAGAGTTCTTGTATTACACTGCATCAGCCATCAGTCCCCAGAAGAAATAATCCCACCTGCCTGCACAGGAGACGTCAGGGGAAACAGAATCAGCAGCCTATAGACGCAGTGACAAATACAGTATTTACAATATATATTTATGGCAGAAGATGTCTTAAGAATTCCTTGGGGATTTTGGTTTGGGCAAATAATCCCCTCAGTTGAAGTCATAAACTCCTTTTCCTCTTCACTATTTGTTCCCTCGGGCTCCTCGGCTGGCCAATGACCCTTTGGAACATGCTATACAGCATCATTCATCGCCAGCGGCAGGATTTGTTCCCAGATGAATTTATTAAAATAAATACGGAAAACTGACATGAGGGAGCTCATCACTGGGGAAGCAGAGTAAAGAGAGTCTTAATGAACGAGGATGCGAGCTGTTCCACGATGACAGAAACACAAATATAATGAAGTCAGACTGTTTATGTGCATGAGGGCCAAACCTCGGTCCTCTGATCCTCTGGAAAGTCTTCAGTACCCTCAGGCCTTTTTCCATCACAAGTTTTTCCAAAGAGGAAGAAAGACGCACACAATAGTTCAGGAAGGCCTCACCAGCGGTAAAGCTTGTGGGACTCCTGAGTCGTAATGACGCATGCTAATGTGTCTGATTGTTGTTGGCTGATGAGCGGTGTGACACTGCAATGCAGTTATTTCTAACAGGGCTCATTAGCCTTTTCTGGGTTTTCCATCGGGAGACAAGTGGAAAGACGGGGTTAACAGTCGTGACAAAAACAGGAAGCAGAGGAAGAACAATAACAGTCAACATACAATAAACACATGCTTGTTTAAATGGCTTTTTCCCCCCAATTAAAACGACTTCTTGAGAGCAACAGGCTTTCTTCTTGTTTGTCTTACACAAAAGTGAGAGTCTTTTTCTCCGGTTCCCTAAAAGCATTTCAGACACCCAAGTGTCATGAATATTTATGTTCTGTACTTCAAGGCCATCGCTGTCGGGTCCGTAGCTCCCTCACCTCTTCTGCACATTTTCCATTTGACCACCAGATGCCCCAGACAGTCCTTTTGACCTTCATCTCTCCCTTGCTCACCTTCCTCCGATCTCTTAATCAGCCCAATACGATTCCTTATTTTACCTCAGAATGTGTTCTCCTGTGACTCACCCTGATTCGACTACGCCAGCCAGTCTCTGCGATGGTGAGGCCCAGACAGTATCTTCAGCGGCTTACCTTCATCTGGACATCCAGACCTTTTCAGCCTTGGGTCTTACTTTCACTCTGCTAGCTTTGGGCTCGCTGGCTCTCTGCCTACGTGAAGTCAGCTCGCCATGGATAACTTTATAAGGTCATCCGCTCCAGGCACAGCACGCCCACACTGCCCCTCGGCAGGCTTCCTGAAATCGACCAATCTGAAGTGGGGGACTTAAAGTTATCGGGAGCTTGTTTTTAGAAATAGAATGAACTTAGGTCCATTATATGATAACGGAGGATTTTATTTAGCTGTGAATCATGCAAAGCTACTCCAGTGGAGTCCCACGGTAAAAATATAGTGCTGTGAATGAGCACAATAGGTGCCCTTTAAGATTCAGCCACACGCCTCCACTCCGTAAATGGCTCAACATGGGAAAGCTTCTTTTGCAAAATTCCCATTAACAGCAACAGACAGGCCGTTGCCTTGATTATCCACCAAGAAGCTGCAGCCCGGCTTTTTTTAATGATGCCTCCGCTTTGCAGCTCCCCGAGGCATTGGACAGTTGTTTTTACCACCAGTCAGCATACCTCCTTAATGTTCCTGTGCCCGTGCCTTTGTGGAGAGCTGAATCAGTGACCATGACTTACTGTGAACTATTCAGAAAGGCGTCAGGCAGATGTATCTCTGCGGCGCTTTATATTGTAGTAGGAGTCCTCGTTATGTCACCTGGCTTGAATCCGTTATGAGGACGCTGGTAATTAGTCATTTGAGGGGATATATATTGTTTGTGTGACCATCTCTCTCTCTGGCTTTGTTTGGTGCAGACTGATGGTTGAGCAGGGCTCGAAATGAAAAGACGAATGACACCATACAAGTGCACTCAGAGTTTTTTTGTGTTTAGCCCTGCTGGAAGAAAACAGAACCTGAGAGCCCATTTTTCGCCACGACTGCTTTTTTTTCTTCCTTCTCCCTCGTGTGGACCCGTTTCAACAGATACAGTATTCACATATTTCAACGCCACATGAGGATTCTTTTCTTTTGACATGAAATATGACAAAAGCGAGACCTTGTCCTTTTGTTTGTTATGTCGCTGCTATTTTTGTTTATCTTATATTTCACATATTCAGTTAGAAAATATTCGTCTCTGGCTTCTCGTTAAAAAATTAATTCTATTAATTTGAAATACTTGTCTTAAACTGTCCTAACCACCGTGTCTGTGTCCCTGCAGAGGTTTGTCGGGAATGAGAATTCTGAGGCTGTGGTCCAGAACAAGCTGTCCCACTCGGTGAGGACCCGTTTCCTTCGCTTCGTCCCCCTAGACTGGAACCCCAGTGGTTGGATGTGCCTCAGGGTGGAGGTATACGGCTGCTCCTACAGTGAGTAACACCAACACCCGCAGTTACTCTGAAGGCACTTAGGCTTCATTTACATTACAAGCCAGGTTGACTGTTCACATTCGTATTTACAGTTGACTTGTATCTTATCGTAACATGAAACCGCACGCATACGCAAATTGATACATTGATGGAGTCATCTCCATCACCAGCAAAAAGAAACCGAGAAAATGGGATGTTTGAGTGTTTGCTGTGGAGGAGCCGCTGCACCGACCACTTTCTACGATCCTCACAGCTCTCCTCCAATATTGTGTATTATTAAAGAATCGGATGTTTCTGCACTGCCGCTGCAGGCTGCAGACGACATAACTCAGCGAGTGTTAGCATACGAGCTATGTGGATCCTATCCGGCTGTTCATATTCATGTCGCATTGCCACGTATCGCGTTGTATCCGATCTAACTTACATATCCTCAAATCAAACACGAAAAGTCACTTCAGCCTGGAAATGTGAACGTAGTTTATGTAGAAACAATATGTGAGAATATTCCATGACATTCCCTCAAATCATCAGTTATATTAACATCTTAAAATACTTAAAGATCTTGTCCATGAGTGTATAGAAATACTTGGAAAAAGAAGATATAATGACCACATGTTAATCCTTAAAATGTCGCCTCCTCCTTCTCCCTTAGCCTGCTGAATATCAGCCCAGGATTGTCTTCCAACATACAGTATTTGTGATGTCACAAATCAAGTTCATTGGCTCCGCCTCTAAAACTCAGATTTTCATAGAGCATGGAGACAATTAACCCTTTGATCAACTCTTGCACATTAAACGCATCATTTAATTGGAGGTAAACACAGAAGAAGATAAACTAGTAAAATATCATGTTGAGATGATGATGTACTGGTGACCCGGACTGAATCACTCCGACACACAGCGACATTTTATGTGCAGAGAAATCCTCCATAAAATGCATGAAAGAGGGATTGATTGACAAATTTCTGCCATGCATCATGAGACAGCGCTAACTACTATACGCACACCAGCGAATTAATGCACTGTGAGCAATTTCATGAAGCCCAACCGCAGAACTGAAGTGTTCTCATATTGGATAAGCAAAACATTAATATTGTTTCACGGGCTCGTTGTTTCTTCAGCTAATCCATTTCCAGATTCATGTGAGTCTTTGAATATAAAATTCTACATGCGTGACAATGTACATTAGATAAGGAAATCAAGGCGGGGAGCCGGGGAGTATAGTTGTTATGCAGCTACATTACAGCCTGGAATCTGTGCAGGATCGTCTCCTCACCAGGCTCATATAGAGGTGACAGTGAAAATGCTGCCTGCTATTAACTGATCTCAGCTTTATTTTTCAGCACTCCCTGGAATCAATTGTCTATGAATGAGGGAACGAGGGAGACAGGGACAGTGTAATGGAGATGGAGATTGTGTGTGTGTGTATTTGTGTGTGTGTGTCGAGCCGAGGCATTTGTAAACAGAAATGTCCTCATCACTGTGTCCATTACTCTTGTTCTTCCTCATCCGGATGATTGTAGAGCTGCCGAGCTCTCAGCGCCGCTGCACCGACCACGTTCACGCTGTGATCAATAGAGCTGCACGGCTGTCTGAAGGGTGATAAACTGGTGCAGGTCGCTGCTATTGACTGTTTCATTGATCCATTCTGATTGTTTTAATAACCAGGACTCCCCAGAAGACAGAATTAAAGCCAATTTATTAAAGATAATTGCTATGCTGTGTAAAGCCGCCTGTCTTCTGACCCTGTATCATTTGATATCTTTCTTTTGCTTCGCATTCTTGCTCCTCTGCGGACTGTTTACTGTGGCAAACCACAGTCACTCTCTCACTTCCTGCAAAGTTAATTGCATTTTTTTATGAGCGGCTATACATGCTTGCAAGCATGAAAGCACTAAAATCCACTGTTGGTTATGAGCAGGGTCGGCTGTAATCAAGGTACCACATTCAGACACTATATCCATGCGTTCCCTACTTTCAGAGCATATAAGCCACGCCCATTTTCTGCAGAAACTTAAGAAAAATGCAAAACTGTAAACAGTAAAAATAGAAGTGTTGTATAACACCACAACAATCAATCCCACTGACTTGTCACAAATGTCTGATTCCAGCTCTTTGCAAAGTTTAGCCCATGTTGCCCAATAGGTGGCGCTGTTGCACAAAATTCTAAATTCTAAAGGAACAATAATGCAGTTGAAACAGGAAGTGTTTTATATCATAACGACTGTAATTCCTATTTAAACTTTTAGTTCAGTTGTTTCTCATGCGCCCTTGAGGCTCTGTTCAAACTTCTCCACACACTCTTCCTCAGCAGTAAGTCTGAACTGAAAGAAGCTTTGCAGAGATAATCTGTTGACCCTCATGAAATCGACCAGGCCCACTAACATCTCAAGTTTCCAACTGCTATATTTATTCTTCCACTTCTTTGCCCACTCCAGTTGGCTACATGTACACACACACAGAGGCTACCGGATCTGCTAATTCTGGCAGGGATCTCCCTGTTTTCATGAGCAGTGATGGTGGCAGAAACTGTTGAGTAGAAGTCGTCGTGTGTAGCATCTTGTTTCTTCTTGTTGTTTAAACACATAATCCGAGGATGCAACAATGACAAAACTGAGACCACTCAAGAGTCATTAGCATAGCAAGCTTATGTACACAGATTCTAAGTGCTGCGTCTGAATGAATCTATCACAAGATATGATGTAGACTCCAGATGGTGGCAATATAACATCCACACTTACAAAAGCATGTGGTGTTACACTGATTTTAAGGGTTATTGTAATCGTCTTTCAGAATCCTACGTGGCAGACTTTGATGGCAGAAGCTCCCTGTTGTACCGATTCAACCAGAAGTCCATGTCAACGGTGAAAGATGTGATCTCCCTTCGCTTCAAGAGCCATCAGGCCGAGGGAGTGTTGCTGCACGGGGAGGGGCGGAGAGGAGATTACATCACCCTGGAGCTCCACCGAGGGAAGCTGGACCTCTACCTTAACTTAGGTGAACCTGGGACTCACTGTTCACTCACCTATTTCGCAAGGATTTAGACCCTACGTCATTTTATTCAGGAGTTAGAGTGAAGTGATTTATTTTTATTCCCTGCTGACATTAGTATAGTTAATCTCATGTTTTATGAATATTACCATAGAGAATATAGATTATTAATCTTATTTTTCCATCATGAGCTAAAAAAGTGACATTTGTCTCATAAATCATTTATATATATATATATATATATATATATATATATATATATATATATATATATATATATATATATATATATATATATATAAACCACATAAATTAATAAAACCAATAGTATAACTTATCGTCATTATATAACAAGAGGGATTAAATTATCTCCTTTGATATAATTGATATATATTTAATTTGATTTAATGTTTTATTGGTTTATTTTTTAGGGACGATGATGTAAATGAGCCTTTCATCTGTTGTCCCTGACCAGATGTTGAAAAGACAACTTAATAATTAAAAACGTTTAAGTACATAAACTAGAGGGATATACAGTATATGTGTTTATAGGTAGGAAAGTGTCAGAAATATATTTTTAGTCATTTAATAGTAATTGTTTTTTTAATAGATAAACATTTTTTTCTTCAATTTTTAGTTTTAATTATTATCAATTTAATCATCAGAATACATTTTTGTGCACAAAGCGATCATCTATTTAATATATCAGTGCATTCTTACGTCTACACTATTAAGGACACAAATAAAAGAATATGTATTTTTATTCTATAGTCGATATAATCCATGTCAATGGGCACCATGTGCATGTGAGGAAGTTCCATCACTCTCGCTGCCCTCGCACACTTACAGACTCTCAGTTGAGGGCGTGCAGCTACTCACTGCCTTCCTGCTGTTTTTTTTTCCAGATGACAGCAGGCCGAGGCTCAGCAGCGCCCGTGTTGCTGTGACTGTGGGCAGCCTGCTGGATGACCAGCACTGGCACTCCGTCCATGTGGAGCGCTTCAACAAGCAAGTTAACCTCACAGTGGACTCCCACACGCAGCACTTCCAAACCAAGGGGGACGCGCACTCTCTGGAGGTGGACTACGAGGTGAGTGCACGGGAGGACGGCTTTACATATGTTTGAGATGAGATAGGAAATAAAAAGCTTTGCAGGATTGTGATGAATTCATCCCACAAGGAAGAAGCAACGAGAGGTGACGATGCTTTCACCTGACATCTCTAATGACAGCGCAACAGAAAGGTGATGCAGACAAATTATTGTTGCCCTCTCAAAGGAATAACAGCCTGCCAGCCTGACTGTCAACCTCTAAACACTTGTGCACATCATTGTTTGAGTCTATAGTGTACGCTGAGGACAGTTTCTCTTTACACCACAACAATAACAGGCTTTGTTTCTTAGTTTCACTGTCTTTCTTGAAAAAAATCTACGAGTTCTTCGTCTGCCTAGGCTCCACCCCTCCAGTACAGTCGGGGAAAACCTGGCCAGACGTTTATGCATAATACAGCAAAAGCAAAATCCTAATTCCTAGCCTCTGGATTATTTCTGTCGCTGTCAAGCGGATATTTAAAATCCATTCGCAACGTTGCTAAAGCTGATCAAATCTGATAGTTCCAATTATCATGTCAGCTGTGGCTAAAACAACAGTCTCTGGTTGTAGGTGACACCTTTTGTCCTCGTCTACCTGCGTCTGTAAAGGACCCGTTGTTTTCAGCGGTAGATGTTCCTCTGTTATCAATGACAGGCATAGCAACGGTAACTAATGAGGACGGGGCTGTGCAAAGCCTCCATTCCTGAAAATCTGGCCTTTTAAAAATGTGCAGTTTTACATTTGCATAATCTCACCCGATGATCAAACACAAACCTACAACTGCTTACTCGTGGATTTTATATTCCAACCCCCCCGAACATTAAGACCATATGCATATAATTGGCTAACATCTCAATCCGAAACCATAACCGTTAATCTGTTGCTTTAATAGCCTCCACTCTTCCCGGAAGGCTTTCCACCAGATTTTGCAACATGGCCGTGGGGATTTGTTGCATTCAGCCACAAGAGCATTAGTGAGCCTGGGTGATCAGGTCCGGCTCTCAGTCATCACTCCCGTTCATCCCAAAGGTATGAAATGGGATTGAGGTCAGGGGCTCCCAGTGGCCTTGAAATCATTCATTTATGGCTCCGGGGTTCGGATGAAGGTTCATATTTAAAATGGTCCTTATTTAGCCCTTTTTTTTTTCATATGCATCATTTTGAAATAAAGTATTCAAATAGAATGAATGGCTTATTTTCCATTAGCTGCTTTGGTTTCAAGGCCACCTCGTCTCAGTAGAGTCCTGCTTCATTGAGGCACTTCAAGTAAACATCCATTAATGTTATGAATCACACAAATCAAAGTTTGGATTTCGGGCTCAGTGTCGGCGGGATCATCTGTCGTGTGTTTACAGCGGCTTCACATACAGGTAACGGACAACATGCAGATTTAGAACCGCAGGTAAACAAGTTTTCTTATAAAGATGAATAAATGAATAGAAATGCTCTCGTTGATTCGGTGTCTTGTGCCTCTTGTGTTTACCCGTCGTCACAGCTGAGTTTCGGAGGAATCCCTCTGCCTGGTAAACCCGGCACCTTCCTCCGGAAGAACTTCCTTGGCTGCATGGAGAACCTCTACTACAACGGGATCAATATCATAGACCTGGCAAAGAGACGCAAGCCCCAGATTCACACTGTGGTATGTTGGTTTTCCTCTATCGGCCTCGTCCACCTTCTAATGAACACATGAGCTGACGAGTAAAGCAAGAACAGTCAGAGGGGAAGTTCTCCTCTGAAGCCCCGAAACACACCAGACATTCTCTCCTATCCTCCTCACGTCGAGTCAAGATGAGGGTGTGCTGGTGAAGAATTTCACATTGCGTGTCAAATTTCAAAAACTGAAAAACCTCACGAGAGGTTGAGAACACCACAGCTCAGGATTCTTTGGATCTAATTGAAAAGAGCTGACACAACAGCAGAGTGTTGTTCTGTGTAATTAACTGAAGCTCCTCCAAGTGTCAATATGTCCTCCTCCCCTGAGAGTTGTGAGGAGTTTTTTAATCTTTTTGTCAACGATGTCCAGCATCAGAATGAACG
>CAAKHC010002453.1:0-29144 GCA_901007825.1 Macroramphosus scolopax
AATCTCCATTAGCGGCCGTACATTAGCCCGGGCAGGAAAATCAAATACACACTTTTAAGTGCAGAGATGGCAGCAGTGGGAGGTAGATAATTACAAATACTCCAAAGGAAAACACACAGTTCTACAGAGTCATGAGATGCTTATCAAATAAACGGCACACCAGGATTGGGGATGGGACGAGCCTATGAAGGGTCCACTGACAAATATACTGTATTGTGGTAAGAATGTTCTCTATTCCTGCATAAATACAGTATAACCTATTCCTACAACCCAATTCATTTTAATGCAATAACGTCAACAAAACGTTTCTGTTTAGTCATTATCAAGCCAAGCAAGTTTAAAATGCTAATGTCAACATCAATTGTGGGTTCAAATTTAAGTTCTAACATTCTATCATTCGAATTTGTTAACATTCTAATGTGGAACATTCTAACAGTCTAAATCGAGTCAACGAACGGTAACTTAAAATGATGCAACGAAGTGTCCTGGGCGTTGTCATGACAACTTGTACTACAAACGGCCGCTGCACGCGCAGCATTAGAAATTCTGGCCTTCAAAATAAAAGCTTGACTTTTATTTCTCTTAAACTCTGAAACTCTTCACTCTTAAATGATATAGCCTATTACACTATTATCACTTTAAGTCAGTCTTAAAACAAAAAATATGAAGATTAATTAGAAAGATAGTACATTTATTAATCCTAATAATTACATAAAATGCGTTCACTTCAACACACTTTAACAGCGCTCTGCAAACTGTCTTTCCTTCAATCCCACAAGCATGCCCTTTTCACGCACACACACACACACACACACTAGCAGATTGATACCACAGCTAGTAGCTGTGTTAGGGGTCTGCAGGTTTTGAAGGTAACCTTGTTTGGGACTCAACAATGCGGCTGTGCAGCTGTTGAGGCTGATAGAGATATGTCTTATTTGTTCCGCTACATCCTTGTAGAGGGGACCTGTTGACCCCTTCCGTTCAGCCAATGATTATCTTTCCACTGGCAGACAAGAATGTATTTCTGCAAACACTGGAGATTGCAGTCTTCTTGCGGTGAGATTGATTGGTTCGCTGTGCATAATAATAATAATTGCAAGTGTTTTTGTTGGAGGAGCTGCTTCTTATATGCAGGCTTGTCAGCCTGGTTGCCCAGAGCGGAGCCCTATTCATCAGTCTAGAGGTCTTCAGGTCACAGCTTCATTCTTTAATACGCATGCAAATACTCTCCACAGAACAATGCTCTCTATCGTAGCTGAGGAGAATGTTTGAGATTATCACTCATTATAGAAGGAATGATTGGACTGTGTTACGCATCTCTTCGCCTAAAACACAAAAGGCTGTGCTGTAAGTAAGGCTTTTTAATAGATGTCATAGCTTCCTGGAGGTTTATTTTCTTACCAGGCTGGCTAGACCAGATGCTGCTTCTAATTAAGAATTGTTTCAAAAGAGCTCCAGACGCACCACAGCAGCTTTGTACCCACCAGCAGCCAAATGTGATCCATCAGCTACTTGCCGCGTTAGATTTTCAAAGAGAAGCTCTGCGGGCTGAATACGGCAGATTTCACCATCATCTGCAAATAAAAATCTCCAGGTTATTTGTGAAAATGTGTTGGGAATAACAAGCAAGATGAAGCAGTTTGTGCAGTGTAAGTGTATTTTACCGCGCCGCAGATTCTTCACCTTTCCGCCTCTGATCTATTGATGAAGGCTGGATCCTCTCTTCTCTTCTAACAAACACCATCATCCATAATTACTCATTATTGTTATTTGTTCTACTTTAGACCCGGTTGTAATTGGGGTCATTCTAAAAGGTTAAAAGGTCACTGCAAAGTCTTCATGCTCTGCTGGTATTTCTGCGTCCTTTTCACAACACAAAGGTGTCGTTTGAGTCAAGGAGTGAAGAATTCTACAAATTAAAAGAGGTCATTTGAAATAGACTTTAATTGGATGACAGCACAAAAAATACCAAACATTTGTCTAAGGGTATCTTGTCCCATTGGCATCCATGTATTTAACACCTGTGAATGCTTGCTAACAAACACACACACACACACACACACACACACACAAACACTGCAGCATTTATACGTTCAATTCCTAAAACCCTCAAGGATCACTTGTTTTGAGGACAAATCATTGACATTTATCCCGAATGATAATATTAGTTATCCCAGCTTTTCTCAGGTCCGATCCAGTCTCTAATGTATCACTGCCTGACCTTATACACTCAAAGCCACTGCCCTCCGACCTTTAACCTCATCCTGACATGCCGTGTGTCCATAATTGTCACTCCTCTAACTAAAGAAGGGAACCATGTACTACGAGGAGCCTCGTTAACCCTCATTTGTTTAGCTTGTCTTGTTACGGTGGAAAACACTTTGAATACACAAGTGGTGCCCCTGTATGTATCCACTCAGTGTACACAGAAATGGTTTCGGAAATCAAACCTGACAAAAGGTAGTCTGGAATCAATGGGCACGGAGTTTATCGGTGTGTTGACGCCTTCTGGGATTTGCTTCGCTCTTGGTAGACACACTAGGAGAATGACGGGAGAGAGGAGACGCAATCATGGTGTCGTGTGAAGCAACTGGTAATGGAAACACTTGAAGCCCTTCATCCCCAAACAGCTTGGTGCTTCCTGAGATAGTTGTTCCAATATCAAGCTGAAGTTGTATTTAACAAAACCAGAAACAAATTTACAAAGTGGACATTAATCTATAAACATTAATCTATGTTTTTTTGTCCAAGTTGTTGCAGGGCTCAGAAATATCATGTCATAATTTGTTCAACAGTGTGTTTAACATGCACACACACGCCCATGTCTTCCATACACATGAATAGTAATGATAGTAAAAATAAGATAAATAGCAAGTTATAAAAAGTGGCATATTGAAACTACACTGTATTATTTGCTCTTGCACGGGATTTCATGGAAAGTACAAAGTAACAATGTGTCCTTGGAAAGTGTCCTTGGGTAGGATATTAAATCCCTACTTGCTCATAAACACCACTTGTCTGGATCTGGGTGGCGGTTAAATTCCAGATCTAGAATGTGTAGAAATCCCGCCCTTTGAAGACTTCAAGCTTCCTAACACGTTTCATCCCAACAGAATGATTCAAAAATAGAACCGCATATCGCTCCTCAAAGAACGGGCGTATTGAGGGCTTATTCCTTCAAACAGATGTTATTAGCAATTAATCTGCGCCCACAGAAGAGCTCTGGTGACATCAGCAGGGAGCGAGCTTAGAGACTCAGCTAATTTGTGTAATGTTCAGGAACAATAGGGAGCGGAGATTCACTATGTCATCCATCAATGACTAATAGACGGCTGTGGAATGCCTTCCACTGGGAATTGATCGGATGTGTCCTCTATTGTCCGAGAGGCGTTCTTCACAACGTGGTGGCAATTTCACCCCGGATGTATACATGTCAAACTTGTCAAACTCCCCCCCTTCCCCAGGTCTATGGACCTCTAGGGAAAGTCGGACGTCCTTTTGAACTCTAGGCACAAGTCCTTTTAGTGATAAAGCTTCTGTTATCAATCTTCATTTAAAAAAAAAGGAATGGTTCACTGTGACCATCAACCTTGTCACCAATTGTAAAGGGCCCTGATAAACGTTACCTGCCGAGCACAGGAGAGCAGTCGCAGCGGCGAGGCTCAGAAGGTAGAGTGGCTGTGTAGTACTTGGAGGGTTCCAGAGTCCTTGAGCAAGACACTGAAACTCAAATTGCTCCTGATGAGATGGTTGGCAACCTTACAAGACAACCTCCACCTAGTAGGAGCGATATGTTGTTATAACATGGAATAATTGATTGCTTGGTATTTGAATGGGAAGAACAGGCCACCGTGCAATTTAGACAAGGCCCAAATAATGGCATGAAATATGTTTTTATGCATCTTTTTTGAGATGTGATCTGTAGTTTGGTCCATGCACATGATGATAAAATATAGTGTGAATGTGGAAATTACATTGTGGAAACATCCCTCCTTTCTCTTGTGTAGGTTCTTGAAAATCCGCAGCTTATGCAAGCCCGTCCATCACAGAGAGAGTCATTAAAAAATCACAGCTGTTATTCTCACCATTCTGTTGGGGCTTCATTGAATAGGTGACAGTAAGTGTCTTCATGTGACAGAGGTATAGAAACTCAGTAAACAGCAACCCAAACATCTGCTGTGCTTCTCACTCCAGCACCCAACTGATGCAGCTTTCAGCCCACTGTAACTCCCCTGAGGCTTCTCCGGCAAAGAGACGGACGACAAAGGAAATCACTCTTTGTGTCAGTTAATACGTTAATATGCACATTTTGCTGTATCCACATATGTGCAGACAAATGTGTACTACTTGCTGCGTATCCATGTTTTTCATTTGTCTCACACATGGTCAGCGGGAACAGTGAAATGGTTCCTCTCTGGTGTCTGTCTGCTTCTCCGCAGGTGGCGTGACAGAGTTGAAGAGGCTCCTCAGAAGTGGAGAACTGTGGAGGGAAACAGACGTTTTGTTTGGTGATTGTGACTATTATAGTGAAACCACAGTTTGTGTGTACTGGATGCTTTTGTGCAATGAACAGCAAACACACCAGACACATTTTAAAGGCTTTAAATATATGTGTGCTTTAATGCTTTAAGAGAGGAATGACACAAGTGCAAGTTAAAGGATTTTACCAGGAGGAGACAACCTGCAAGGTTTGTCTTTCAGTTGCAACTGTAGGTTGTTCCATTAGCAATTTTCCCTTACATAGCATAATGTGATGCCTTTTGCTTTGAGCCAAGAATGGTCATTAAAAATGCATCCGTCTCGATTAAGGCGATATCACATGACCTCTTCACCACACAGAGCACTTGCAGAAAACGGTATCGCTGTAAAACAAACAGCTTTGTGTGTGAATGTGTGATAGTGTCACAACAATTTAACATGTCAAGTTGTATCTACCAGAAACAAGGAGCATCTTTTATTCTTAATACCTGGAGCGCAACTCTGACTTAAGTTTTAGAAATGTAGTCCCCAAAGGAAGTATAGGCAGTTAGTTTTCATGGTGAGGAACGACCCTTCTATCCATTTGTGTATCCAACATTGAAATCTCTAATCACCCTTCTTGGATTAAAGAGTTTCAGAGTTAAATCTGAATTTTTTTTTAAATTAAGCATAACCATGATGTAATTGCATGTGGCACTTATCAGGCCGGGCAGACATCGCAACTGTTTGTAATCAGCATCTCATTAACCAAGAAGGGTCACCATTGTTAGAACTGACAATATGTTGTTTTTTCCCTCAGAGGGAAGTCGTCATTTATCTTTGGCTGACATGTTTACTGTTATGCCTCTTTGCTGTGGAGGTTACAGTTTATGACAGATAGAGGACGACATTTCATGACAAGGTTGACAATTACTTTACTTTTAAACAACTGGGTCCTATTTTCTAATCTTATTGGATCTACATGATTAATAGAAATTATAGTTGTTGGAATTGGTCCAATATTATTAATTGCTGCAACCGTGAAATGACTGCAATGGGGAATTTTGTCGGAAAGGATCTAAACAGTCCATACACTGTGCAAAGTGATGACATAAACCTTTTCCTTAATGTATTCAGACAATTATAATAACAATTGAGGTTGTCACTAGCAGAAACAATTACTTCCCACTAAATATTGGATGATTCAGATCATTTTTGTCCCGATTAATCATTTAGACTGAACACCATGCAACACCGCTAATGGCTGTTAATGCAACAATAGAGCCTCAATGGCTGTTTGTACACCTGACACAATCACCTGACACCTGTCTGAGGTGACGCGAGTCTGTGCCGGGACATCTGTGTTTCTCTGACTCACTGTCAGGAAAAAAAAGAAAAGATAAACATTTCCCAAACGAGCTGCCTTTAAAACGGAGTGCACAACACATGCATGCATTGAGATGCATAAACAAAATCTGCAGACATTGACAGGCACCACAGAGAGCCCCGCGCCGCTGTGCATCTGTTCCCACTTCAGATTAAGATGAAGACAATGTTTCAAAAATTCTGAAGTTGGCATTTTCCTTACAGCTCCTAGCCAGGCGTCTGTCGGCATTTCAAGGGGAGTTTGAACAGGATTATTTTGAGTATATCTAGGCAATCGTACTTTCGCGCTATACAGGAGCTTTGTAACTTCCGTGCCATCTTGCTGTCGTAAATATGTTCCCTATGTGAATTGAACGCACGATGATTCCTGACATCGTTGCCTCAAGAGCGTTGAGTGATTGCTCCTAACTGTTCTTCCCCTTTCCCCTTCTATTTCCTGCTCACTTTCTTCTGCTTTTTCTACCTGCTTGTTTCCTGCCTATCAGCTTCCATCACTCCAGCACTCCCTTCCTGACAGTGCAGGTATCATATTCCTCTTTCATCAGCCTGACATCCGTCCTTCACTGCTCGGCCTCCTCCTGTGTGACAGCTGAGAGGATGCCACTCTAATGGGTGAAGTCCATCTCCCCGGGCTGACACAGCAGAAGCAGCATTGAGCAGATATTTAACACTCTGCCAAAACAAAATGCAAAGATCTTAGCGAGCTGTTAAACATTGAAGTACTAATCCTAAATTATTATTCATCGAGGGAAAGATTTGAACTGCCTGACAGTTCTGCTGCTCAGTAATTAAAAGCACAAATAACCTCGTCCGGCTTCATTTTCTCAAGGATCGATTAAATCAGATCACGAGCTGTAAGCACACAAGTTTCCATTAGCATCGCAGAAACAAGACTAGTCATGCAAGACGAAAAGTGAGCCTGTATTTAGGGATGTCGGTGATATGAGGCTATATGCTAACATAAGCATGGCAACATGCTCACAAAAACAGTACCAGCATGCTGTTTAGTGTGTCGACATGTTGACATATACCAATTAGATCACATATATCCTCCAGGGCTTGAGACTAACGTTGTCCCAAGGTCGGTAGTAAATGTGTTGGGAACCAACAGAGATCTTCCTTTGGATGCGGATTTGAAATACAATTATTTTGATCCATTTTAAACTATGGTTTAAGAAACGTTTAACTGGACCGGTAACTGACAAGTGACTACAAAGGAGTGCGTCTTTGCATGCTGTTACTATAGTTACTATCACTTTGGACAGGGCGGGAAAGTGTCACAGCGCTAGCTAGCAGGACTTCGCAAACGTTGCATTTGTTGAGTAAAAACACAGAGCGACCACCTATAGGGGGCCGCATCAAGTACAAACCTTGAGCTTGAGGTAACTAAGAAACAAATTTAACTGGATGCCATCATTATTAGTCATTGGATTAAAACAGTCATCAGCTGCTTGCTAGCTAGTTTTACAGATGCTAATGCTACACCCAGGCTGTGTGTGAGTATATTAGGTGAAGTAAACATTTAGACAATTTTATAGATATCATTTGAGCCTCAAACACATAGTATATATATGTGTGGCCAGGTAGGGGCAGTGTGGGGTGGGGTCAAAGGTTGAGGGGTGTGTCTCTGGTAGCAGCCTGTATTTCAGGGAGAGCAGGCGGCGGCGGCGGGAGCAACCAAACATTTCCTCCTGGGGTGAACTGGTAGTCCCTAGGGAACGGCAGGCAGTGGTGACCCCACTAACAGTGACGGAGGGAGGCGGTGTGTTCGTGAAAGGAAGGAGACTAGTCAGCGGGGGGAACCACGGTTGGGTCCCAGGGCTAGGGACATACAGCCCAGTGCCGTTGAGGCTGAGCAGCATGTGGTCGCTGCTTTGACATTGCCACAGAGTTACTGCAGGATAGGAGTTCAGTCTGTCTCTTTTATTATTACATTGTGTTCACTGTATTCGTAGTTGTATTTGTATTGAAGCCCATTTGTTGTACCACCAAGAATAATAAAGTTTATATATTTTAAGTATAACTCTTTGGTCGGTCTATTATGTGCCCCAAGCCTCATGGTTACATATGGATCTTTGTGATTCAAGTCCAAAAAGTGAAAAATACACTTTTTTATATTAATTGCAAGTTGTCTGTGCTGCCCATTTTCCCAGGTAAGTGATGAAATGAATGAACCGGCAAAAGCTAAAAGTACAAGAAGAAAGGTTCCCTGGCGCTGTGGACAAACTGCTGTTAATCTTTAATTGGACTCCAGGAGGATTTGAAACTGTTTTCCTGGCAGCAGTGTGAGCCAGCATCAGGTCTGCCAGCACCAGACAGAGAAGATAGAGGATTAAGTGTGAATGCCAAAGTAGACTTGGGGGTCCTGGTGCAGAGTGAGCAGAAATCTGGCAGGTGGCTGATGAGCTACACAAAACCGAGTCACACGATGTTACAACCTGTCTGTTTTATTTCTGAATTTAGACAGTGCCGTCGGTATCTGGGTGATATTTCCTGAACGAAGTTTCCCAGTTTGACAAAATGACACTAACTGCCTTCTCTGTGAGAGTGTACAAGCGCAAGGTTAGGGAATCAATTTCCCTCCAATGCCACACCAGATGCTTCCTTTCGGCCTCAAGGTGATCTTTCTTTTTATTCACTAATAGTACTTCAACCATCAGCTCAAGTAGGAAAGAGGGCTGTATGAAGGAGCTATTCTTCATAGGGTAGACAGGGTCATAAACTATCCATAGAAGAGGCAATTACTTCCTGAACTGACACCATTTCAGCCAATCGTACAGCAGGAGGGGCCTCCAACTGTGGTCTTACAGGCGGCTAACCAGGTTAGCAGCGCTGCTAGCACAGGCCAGCGCTGCCGTGCCAAAATGGGCTGGGAGATTTAGTGTGGCTCTTTCCAAACCCCCGGAGCCATCTGATGTTGATCAATAGGCTACTGCGCTCTGTGGGACCAGCAGGACTGGCTTCTAGGCCCGGCTAACTAGCTAGCAGGCAGGGGGGCTCTGACAAACTAATGTGATTTATGGGCCAGGCTAATGCAAGTGTCTTTCCATATGTCCTGCTGCTCTTTCTAGGCCAACCAGACTTTAAAGAAAGCTTTCCCATACGTTTGATGCCTATATTTGTGCTATTATTATAGCGGATTTCTTCTCTACTTAAGCGCTGTCGTGTCGAGATACATAAGGATGGGGTTAATTCAGGGAATAGGGCTAAAAGGCAGGAAGGATTTGATAAAAAACATAAAATGCAATGAGCGCTTGTGATCGGTAGGAGATCACATATATTTCAAGCTCCAAGGGCTCCATTATTAAAGCTATTTATGTGCTTCCACCATCACAGGTCCAACCTGACAGCAGGATAGCATCTTCGGATCAAATGGAAAGCAGCAAAGGGAATATCTAATATGTAAATAATCAGTTTATCTTCTGTATCTGACAAGTGAGTGTAGCGTTCTCGGTGTCAACAATCATATTGGGTTTATTGGGTTTAGATTGCAGAGGTTGTCTGCAGGATATTTCCATCTACTGGATGTTTAACCTGGTGTACATTTACATAAACATAGGGCGGACAATATATTGGGGGGAAAAAATGTATTTTTTTTACATACAGTATATATTCATTATGGCCCTGCATACAACTGTAGCTTATCTGATAGGTTACCAGAAGCATGAAGAAGTCCAAGTCAAATTGAATCTACAATGTACTTTAACATTTAGGGTGTTCACATCCTCCATGGCGTTTTCTGTAGACTGCACTGTATGAGTAACAAGAATAACATTTCCCTGAAAACATGGTGCTGCCATCCAATAGTGCATTTAAGAGTGCTGTTGCATTTTAATTTTCCAGCAGAGAAAGTGTTCACAGCACAGCTTGGATGTGCGTCCTTCATCAAGCAAGTCGACCACAGCACCTTTCTTGTTTACAGTGATTTGCCCAGGAGGATGCTTCCTGTGATGCTTCCTGCACATATCTTACCACAATATCAGTCACCACCACGAATGAAGTATTTGATCAAGTATGTTTAAGCAATTGCATGTGTTGCATGCATATAGCCCTCTCTGACTCTGCACTTCATATCTACTTCAGTTAACCTCGTCCACAGAGTCTTAACATACACACAGACGGTGTTACATTACAGGCTACTGATTAAATACACTGTTCCATTTCTTGCTGAATCGTACCCCCACTCACTGAAACACTGGAAGAAGCTGGTTTTACCTCACAGGTTAATGCCCAACATAAATCTGTGTATGAAAATAACATGTTGGCATCTATTAGATGTGAATTTGATCAAATCTCAAAACTTCGGAGCTTTTAATTTGAAATCAACATATTTCAAAATATGAGATCGTATCCTGCGGAGAAGATCTGGATCATCCAGTGTCATTGTCCGCAGAAAAGAAAGAACTTGCATGTAAATAATAGCAATGGGAATCACAACACCAGCGCCTTCAATGCCCCTCTGTGGAGGAAGAATCCCTCCCCTCTGCTGGAAGACTCACCTTTGTGCGTCTGCTGTGATTGTTTGTAAATGATGGCGGCATTGATTCTCGCCTCACATGGGATTTTCTGTGCCTGTGCAATTTGTTTGAAGGGAAGGAGGTAAAATGGGAGAAATGCTGGTAATGGAGGTCGAAACAGGGGAAATAAAAGCTGTCCACACAGAGACCACCCAACAGTAAGCTGGCGAACATCCCAACACAAAGCCAAGCACAACCTTCTTTTCTCTGTAGAAGCATCACAGGAAATCATGGATGGAAATAGTGTTTTTTCACTGAAGGAGCAAAGGCAAAATAAAACACCTTTATGACACTAAAATAAAAAAAAACAACATGGCTGTCAAGTAAACAAAGAAATACAAAAATGATCAACCCCCTTACACAGAGCAAAAATATTTTAATCAACACGTTGTATATAATTCTAATTGTTAGGAATCCACAGATGACAACTATGTCGCAATTCAGTTTTGAAATAAAAAAAAAACATTCAGTAGATTATGTTTGTGAGTGGATTGATGGAAAACATTTGGTTGAAAGCGCGTGGATACACTGCCATCTGCTGAATGAAACTACACGTCACATCTCAGTGCACAGGATCTGGCAGAACCTGTAAAATCACAAGATCAAGCTCCCTTATTAAAGAGTTCTATGCAGTACTATGGACGGTGAATGAGCTCTACATGCAGTTTTGCAGAAAAGATCTCAGGTGGATTACATATTTTCTAACATTGTGAAACAGCAGAGGACAAATAATCATTTTTTTGTGAGATCAGAGGTGGACAGGCTCTATTTAAAGTCTTTTTCAGGGTGACAGAACAAATGACAGAAGCATACAGACATCAGTTACTCTCCAACCCTTCCAGTATTACGTTATGAGACCATGAGGTATGCTTTCATTTTGACAGCATGCGCTTCTGTGCCGTCACACGAAACCACTGAAGTCATAAAGAATGTAAAAAATAAACAAACAAACAAACAAACAAAAAAAAAACAGTGATAATGTGTCTGCTAGGCTAACATAGATAAATAAAAACACTCATCCTTTTCTGCTAATTCCAAAGCTTAAAGGGTAATTATTATACAGTTTTTACATACTATTCCTTATATGTACCATCTGATAGATTGTTAGTTCTTGTCATAAATGAATAATACTTTTGATTTTTCCTTTAACAGACGACTTGACAATGACTTTCCCTGACCTCATCAAACACACAGACACTTGGCTTGCTTATATGAAACAGCTGATGAAAAGCGTGCTTTGTGTCATGTTTTATGTGGAGCGTGGAGAGTAATGTTCGATAATATCCACCAATTATCAACATTTGTCTTCTTTCATTCAAGCTTCGCCTTTACTGTGAGTTGGAACGAGCGTGTCTGGCTTTGACAGATGGAACTTTAGATCTTCTCTATGAGTGACATGTGGATGAGGACAGTGTTTGGAGTCCTGCATGAATTCCGCAATCCTTCTGCACCGCCGTCTGGTTCATATAGACGATGCAAACAGTGGCTTTACAACAGATGGGCTGCAGGACGGATGCATGATGTGGGATCTAAATCATAAGTAGTAGATGCACCAAGTGTTTGGAGGAGAAGGCAATATCTCTTATAACATAGTTGCTTCCCAAAGTCTATTATATACATGTTGCTTGCTGTAGGTTTAGATTTGCAATCCCACGATGCAAAGCGCCAGCAGCACCGAAGACACAAGACTTAGCGTCGGCGTCATCATAGATGCTTTACCTGAGGAAGCAGAAACAACATGAATGAAACGTATAAACATTACATGAATCTTGAATTCATTATCCGCTTGTTGCAGTCGTACCCAGAATGCCAATCTTCCTGATTGGACCGTCTCCTCCCTCATAACGGCCCCGAACCATCAGCTCATAATCTCCAAGCTGGGGCATGGGGAAGTCCATGAAGTGCCAACCAGTGATGTAGACTTTCCCATAGATGTAGCCGGACTTTCTGAACATGACCTGGAAAAAATGTAAAGTAAGGACATCTATTAGATTTAAATCTGATTCGGTTCCGAAAGGCCAAATAAATATAGACTTGCAAAGCTTCCCACGCCTACCTTGTAGTACAGAGGGAAGGACACATTGCCAAACCAGTCGTACTGGATATGATCCCACCACACGTACAACCACTTTCCTGTCCAGCTGATGTAGCGCCACATCCTGGGAGGATCAGGCGGTGCTGTGGAAGAAAGAAAAAGACTTACTAAGTCTGCATATTTCTAAACTTCAGTGTACTTTTTAATGAATTTTCATACTGAAAATTCCATTAGAGGTTCTTAAATGGACCAAATGTATATTTTCCCTGTGTTTTTGCTACTCGTACTTTTTCTTACGACAATAGCACATTATTGTTAGATAGATTGTGATTCATGGGTCTTACGTGCTCTCTTTGTGAACATCTCACAGTGTTCCCCGGGAGGTCCCAGGCCTGCTCCGTTGAGGCCGCGGACCTCAATAAGGTAGTGCGAGTCCGGCAGCATGTTCTCCAACCTGGTTTGATTGACTGTGGCTGAAACAAATATGCGATTGGCTCCCGTCTCCGGGTCGTCGTATTTTCTCCAGTATTTGACCTAAACAACAAGAAACAGAAGTGACCATTAGTTGCTTTAAATCCCTTCTTAAAACAGACGTTTAGGATTGGACAAATAACTCTTCACACAACATACAATCCAGTGTCTAGATTATAGATCTTGTACGTCTATGCATAAGGCCTTTTTTAATGGGTATGTGTAATGTTTTCAAGATAAAAATCTTCAGTTGATGTGTGAGAGCTCTCTACCTGATATCCCTCGATGTACTGCTGCAGGCCCGTCCCTGTGTCGACCACCGGCAGCCACCACACCAGAGCTTCAGTGGAAGACACCGGCCGGGCATAGACGTCTGTCGGAGGCTCTATAGGTACTAGAGAACAGAAAGAAAAGGTTGGTCAACTTCTGTAGACTTACGTGTTATATTTCCAAAACTAAAATAACACTCCTCACCATCTCGTGGGTAGTAGACGACCTTGGTGAGGCTGTAGGGTCCTTCTCCTTTCACATTGAAGCTCTTGATCTTCACCTGGAACTCTCGGACCAGGAGGTCTTCATCGGTGATACCAAAGTACGTGTCTCTGTGAACGTGGCGTCGCGTCTCTGGATCGGAGATGGTCATGTACCACCAGTCATACGCATCGTGAGGCTTGAATGCCAGGATGTAGCCGAACTTCTTGCCGTAGAAATACCACGGCTCCACAGGCTGCAGATCAGGGAAAAAAGAGTTACTGCAATAAGCTGGCTGCAAGGTTTCTACGTATGCTGTAAAGCAGAGGTTTGGACTCGAGTCACATTTCTTGGACTTGACACTCATAGTACACTATAATGAGGGCTCGTTTACCGTCCATGTGATGACGATCTCACCGTTTCTTCCCCCGTAGCCTGCCACATCTGTGGCCGAAACCACTGGAACTATAAAAAAAAAGGTGGTGGTAAATGGTTGCTTTAGATATGTTGTTTCTGTTTGTCCGATTTGATGAAGTTGTCGCCCCCTCTCCTTACCAGCGTCCCAGGTTTTGATCATGAGCGAGGGGATGCTGGCCTCTCCGGAGCCATACTCGTTAGTGGCAATGATCCTGAACCGATACTCCATCCAGGCGTGCAGCTCCGTCACCTCCGCCCTGTCAACACTGCCGTCGAGGACGGTTGGAGCTGAGAGAGACACAAGTCAAACACGTTGTGCTAAAAATACACATTTTCTGTTTATCACATCTGTGGAGTGAGTTGGACCTCTAGTGGCGGTAAGCGGTACTCACAGGTGCTGGCATTCCTCCAGTCATCCTCATTGAGTGCCCAGTAGTGTCTTGTCTGAATGGTGTAGTAAAGAATGGGGCTGTTATGTTCCGCTCCTTTGGTCCACAACAGCTTCACCCATGTGTTCCCGATCTCCTCCACCCGGATCACACCGGGAGGTCCGGGAACACCTGGATCAGGGAGGACGGATGCATGAAAAGAAGGTACATAAGGTACGTTTGTTCTACTGTCATCCAACGGCTCGGAGTTTAACGAAACTGCCTCAAAGCAAAGCATTCTGGGACTGACCGACAACCTTGAGGTCAGCGTACGCTGTATCACTGTCCACCACCGTCTGGGCCGTGCAGGTGTAGCGACCCTCGTGCCAGATCTGTGTGTCCTTTATTCTCAGGTCCCCACTGCCGTCTTCACCCTTTAAAAAGGATGTAAAAGATAGGATAAAGTAGAAAAACAAGACTATTATAACAAGCGGAATAAGGACGGGATGAATCCTCACCTGCACCAGTTCATAGTTCGCCCACTCAGAGTCAAAGTCGATGGTTCTGAAGTCCACGGCCCAGATGAAGGCGATGTCCAGCATGGGGTCGTATGAAGCCGAGCAGCTCAGAATGACCTCATCGCCGACTTTAACATCAGTGTCTTCAGGAGCCACCGTCAGTCTGGTCGCCTCTGCGGGAGAAAACAAAACCAGTCAAGGAAGCAGAAAGATAATCTGTATTGTTGTGTTGGATTATTTCATACTTTTCCCAGCCTGAAAATATTCCATCACTGACCTGTGATGGTGAGATAGCCGGAGCTGTTGGATTTCCCTCTGTCATTCTCGGCAAAGCAGGTGTAGACTCCCTCGTCGTTTATGGTGGCGTTGGAGATCTCCAGAGTCCCATCAGGCATGATGGCGATGCTACAAAAGGACAGAAAGAACATGAACAAGCCCTCCAGTACTAATTATACTTATACATGTATCATAAGTAGTACAGACCGTGTATTGTTGAACAGCAGCTCTTTGCCCTTCGTCCAGGTGAAGCGGGGTTTAGGAGCAGCTCGAGGTTTACACTCGATCACCACCAGGCTGTCTTTAGCTCCGAGCAGCTGCTTCTTCACGGGGTTATACTCAAATGTCGGAGCACAGGCTGCAAGGAGATTAAACAGTTGTCATTATACATTAGACTCTCTAAGACAATGGGACTACAGCGTTTTTAACGGGGCTCACCGATCACTCGTAGCTCGGCGTTGGCGTACTTGATACCCCAGTAGTTCTCAGCGATACACTGGTACATCCCAGAGTCGTCAAAGGTCAGGCTTGAAAACTTCAACTCACCTTTACCAGTCTGGGAAAAAAACATAGTTCACACATACAATTTGATATCAAATACCCCCTGAGTGTTATAATGGTAGCAAGATGCTAGTGTTCACCATGTATCCGTCCTTGTACCAGCGGATGAAAGGAAACGGCTTCCCCGATGCCACACAGCGCATGGTGTGCTGCGAGCCGATGTCGATCTGAGTGTTGTTGATGGTCTCCGCCCATTCGGGAGCGGCTGGGGAAAGACGAAACGAAATCATGTTGAAGTATCTCACATGTGTGCACAATAGAGGCTTATTTTTCAAAGCAAACTCACACTCCACATAGAGCCAGGCCTTGTACCAGTCCTTTCCTTTGGTGTTGATGGCCTCACATTCGTACGTGCCCACGTCTTCATACTGAACATTGTAGAGGTGCAGCACCGCTCCTGATTCGCTGATCTCGTGGTTCGGTGGGAGATCTGTGTGATCTACTTTCCTCCAGACGATGTGAGGGATGGGGCTGGAGGGACACAAAAGAAGACATATAAATATGAATTCAAAGAGATTCGGCTTTGTTCTTTTACTTTAAATGCATGCAACGTACTTTCCCAGAGCAAAGCACTCCAATGTGATATTAGAGGCCAGCAAGGCGGTCGTGTCTGGGAACTTCACCCTGATGTCTGCTGGGTATTTTCTCTCTTCACCTTTAGTGAGAAAAAAAAAATCATCTGCAATGTCTTAAAACTTTTTTGTTCTTTTTTTGTTTTAGTCGCAGCCCGACCACTCACCATCGTCAGGTGGTAAAGGGATGAGGGGGATGAACTTGGAGAAGACGCTCTTCCCGGTAATGGGACTGGAAACAAAGCAAGAGTAGTTTCCCGCGTCTTGAGCTTCCACCTTAGAGATGTACAGGTTCCCCGACTTCTGGGAGACGAAGCGCCGGTTATCCGTGTGCAGGAACACTGGGAACTCGTTGTAGATCCAGCGGTAGGTCACCTCCTCTAAATGAAGATAAGGGAAAAAAAGGCGTTTTAAAATGATGAATAGTACAGTTTGTAGTGGGAATCAATTGGTAGAACAGTGAATATGGCCGACGACCGCCGGTGCCAAGATGAGATGTTCACCTGGCCAAGCTTTAGGAGGCACACAGAGCAGGACGGCCCCCTGACCCTCCTTCACATACACAGGGTCTCTCTCCTCCTGGGGGAACTCCTCCACAACTTCAGAGCCAAACAGACAAAGGAGAATCAAAAGGAAAGAAACATCTCCGTGAAATATTGTCATGGCAGCGAACACATCCTAAACTATACATCATTTGATATCGTCCCTGCACGCTCACATCCAAACTTGACCCTGGCCTCTTTGCTGATGACTGTTCCGTAGATGTTCTTGGCCACGCAGACATACGTCCCAGAGTGCTTCTTCTGTCTCGGGTTAGTGATGACCAGGTTCCCCCCCACCAGGCTGTAGTGCTCGTCCGGCTGCTCCATCAGTTTGATCTCCCACTTATCACGGCGCCACCTATCAGTGACACAATGCATCTATTACTGATTTACTCCTGAGTGTATATATATATATATATATATATATACTGATGTGATGCAGTGGGTTGTGGTAGTCTGTGCAACCTGTATGAAGCTGGCGGGTTGGCCCGTGCCCTGCAGTTCATGGAGATCCTCTCATCGGGCGAGTCCTCGGTGTAGACCACATCCACAGGCTCCTCCTCAAAGATGGGGCCGTAGCCAGTAGCATCCTCTGAAATATTTCAAAAATCATGTCACATAAAAATGTACTCACTGCCACCTTGACACATCACAGTGTGTGTGTGTGTGTGTGTGTGTGTGCAACATGCTCACCTCCATATATTCTTCGCTCACCAAACAGAACTGCAGCTGCAAAGCAGAAACATGGCGGCCGGCTTATTGTTTGTGTTCCATCGCATGACAAATGCAACTATGTTCTGAAGTGACTGTGTGCCTTACCTGTGAGGCAGACAGAGGAGGAGAGGACCAGTAGCAGTAACGCAGCGGAAGCCATCACAGGCATTGGATCGGGTAACTGCTGCTGTAAGATTCATAAAATTATTAATGTGTGACCTTCACAGTATCCAAACACTTGCGTGGCTCCAAAGATGCCTCTTGCACACTGATGACTTTCCGTAACAGAAACAATGTGAAAGCACCGGCTAGCCGGGAAGTTCTCTGTGCATATTAATGATTCAGGGTGTGGATGACTCAGCAAACCGGCAGGCACGGTGCACATTCAGGAGAGCGTGCCATCGCATCTGCAGAGAAAGGACACGCACGGGAACACCGGGACTGTCTGCACACAGAACACAAGGCAGCGCCGCAGTACGTCGACAGCCCTCGCTGGGCCGTCAGCCCAACGCACGCGCTTATACACCGCTTTCTTCAGGATGAAATGGCAGAACTGCTGTGAGCAGCATTTCAACTGTCACTGTCAAACAGGGCTTACAGAGAGAGGAGGAGGGGGTGGAGGAGAGACAGGGGTGGATGGCCCAGATACTGATATGAAAAAGAGATGAGGAGCAGGGGTTGATCTTCTGTCTGGTAACTAATTAGGTAGATCCATGACAATCCTGCATCGATCACACCGTGGGGGGGGATCCGTGGGCTAGGTCCTCACAAATGACAGCCGTCGTTTTGTGCATGTTGCTAAGGCAAGCTGCTTACTGCAAGTCAAAGATGTTTATGTTATCCAACGCCGCCCACTTTGGTGACAAGTGTGTGAAATCCGGTGGCAAACATGCGATACACTCCGAGGGAGCAAAGACCAAAACCATTAGTTTGTATTTTCTATCAACAAGGAGGAGTTAATACCACTGGAGTCCATTGACATTTAAAGCAACATAATGTAGCTCTTTCTGAGCATCAGAGGCCACTGCTGGCACAGGTGGTATCTACAGACTAATGGTGCATTCAATTCTGCTGCTATCTCGGCAGGGAGAGTACCGCACTACTTGCAACATCCCTTAAAAAACATACGGGATAGAAGTGTGTTTCGTACTTGCTGTATATTGTTTACTAAATGCTCTACAGTCCTTTGAAACCAATGCAAACAAAGCTCTAAAAAATCTGAAACAGTAGTCAGTCAACTACTGACAAACTGTCTCTCTGCTCTCCACTAAGAGAAGAAGAAGGGAAATGCAAGAGAATGAGAAAGCATAATAGAGCTTAAACTGATTCCAGACAACCACATCCCCTGTGCCTAGAGGAAGAGGGAGACACATCAAGTCATTATACAGCACAAGTGCAAGCACAGACTGCATCTCTGTGTTCCCCATATGGACTCCGGATGACTCAACACTCAGTTGCATGTGTTCTTCTTTTGTGCAGTTTCACTTCATCAGTGTGTCTCAGAGGCGACGTTGCAGCCACTGTTTTTCCTCCACTAATACTGATCGATCCAGTGTGTTTTCATGTGTTTGTTCCGGGCAGTAATCCTGGTCACAGATCCTCTTTGGACACAGCAGCGAAATTTAGGTCAGCAGCACATATATTAATCTCAGTGTCTTAGTGACCGCCTGGATGGTGTCTGCTGTGGTTCCAGAAAATCAAATATATAAAGGATGATGAAAGCAAAAAAGAGCATAACGTTGGTTTCTTGAGTTTACCACTTTAGCGGCGGATGGATCGATGTGTATCTACGTTTGATTTTTGAACGTGTTGTTATATTCTGGATAACCTGAATAAAATCAGGACAAACGTTGACGATGTGATGCTGCATGTATAATCCCTGCTCTCTAACCATCTTTCAGGTCTAGATGGGGTCGGCTGAATTGCTCTTGCCATTCATACACCTCATGCATAAGGAAATAAGAATAGCATTTGGGAGGGGGGTGATTCCAGATAGAGAAGGGGCACAATTTAAAACTGGAATCATCATATCTGTAGGTTAAAACAGTGGATTAAACACTTTCCCGAAAAGATTTATAACAGTATAGAACACAGAATAGAAGCTTGTAACTGTGTGTGATTATTAAGGGAGCTGCCTTCTTGCCCATGAAGGACATTTAGTTATTTGCAAAGTCGCCATGGAGCGTCCAGCTGCTTGATGCGCCCTTGACGCATTTGACACCGTCAATACGTCTCCTCCCTGCAGACACACTTTCCTGTCTTTGCATGTGTTTCTCTGACTAAAACTGCACAGAGGAGCGCCAGAACCCTTCCAGTTGGACTGTGTCGCAGTCCCATCCCCCCAAAAAATATCCACTGTAAATAACTGCGCAGCCCCCTTACATGACTTCACCCCAATGAGCGGCACCGATTATTCTCTGCGCTGCATTGCGGTACTCCTCTGCCGTCCGGTCCATTTCAGCACTGAACACACTCCCAGTTCATCCTCAAGTCCAAGCACACTGCTCAACCGCATCATGCACACACTCTCATGTGTCGTTCTTACCTTTTGAGGTAGAAAAAAGGAAATATCAGTTCAATATTCGCATGGCGCAACCGGACCCGAAACCGCAAAGTCCCACAGCCCACCCGTCAGAGCGTCCCGTATCTCTCAACTTTTCTATTGGAGGAAAGAGGATGAGTGGCACCGACTTGCAGCCCGCCCTCACGTGGCTGCGATTGGTCCATGAGAGAGGAAGGATGGGAGGATGCGAGTATCAAGCTGCTGCGCATCGTACACACAGAAAAAAAAACAACTTTAATTTGTGGAGTGGAGCTTTTCCAGACATAACAAGCAATCCTGTTAAAATGATTGGATTACTTTAATATTACTTTCTAATATTACTGCTTATAAGGCAAATATTAATAGAAAATGCATGAAAGGGAAAGTCCAGATTTTGCCACCATGTGCTGTGCATCACAAATGACCTTCCGACTATCTATTATTAATGACTACACACACACACCAGTTACAACATGTGGTGTGTCAAATGAATATGATTTGATCCTTTACACTGTTTTATAGTGTTTTTATATTGAAGGCAGGATTATCATTTGAATTTGAACATGTGTCACGTTCTGTATTCTACATTATTCAGCTTGAATTACAACTTAATCCTGAAAAGCAAACACATAAACACACACGTGCAAATATGCAGGATTTATGCATGTCTTACAAACATTAGCTTGTTAGAGGTTTAACTGTAGTTTCCAGATAAAAGTCTGCATCATCGTTCTTATTTCTCCCACCAGGTGGCGCTGCATACACGCAGTTTGCATGTTGCGAGGCATAGAGGAACTACAGTTCCTATTTGAAAACCTGCAACCAACATTTATTTCTTTATTTTAACTACATTTAAAATAAAAACTAACCCGAACCTTGACTTCCCCTTGGTTTAACCTCACAATAAATATTCAGCCTTAAGTGTTAGCGTTAGCCCCCACACATACACCCTCCTAAAATGTGTGTTCAACCGACCTAAAGTTAATCTTTGTAAGATTATCTCAATGGTTTTTTTTCCAAGATAGAAGACCGCCATTCTCCTTTTTCTACACCAGATGGCGCTACACACATACGTTTGCACTTTGAAGCATTAAAAGAAATACAGTGCTCTTTCTTGAAACCAACATTTATTCCATTGTTTTAAACTTCATTTGAAATACAAAATATTTTGCAATATTATATGGTAAACCATTTTGACGGCCTTTCATGCTTCTCATGGAGCTTCAACATTAACCAGAATGTCATATTATATCATATCATATACTGTATATCACCGGTCACTAGAACATTGTTTTCCAGGGTATTCACACTCAAACGGGCCAGTCTGCATATCTGTCCATGCCGGCTATCCCTCTGTATGCCCCAAATTACAGTTTTTAGTTAATTGCACACGTGTAAAAGGAGGTGTCAGGTTCAGCAGAGGTCTAGTTCGGGACAGTACGCAGAAGTAGAAGACGTTTTTGTCCTTTACTAGTTTCAAAATGATACATCCTGTTAGCGTGTGTGCGTTTTTTTTTTATAAAAACAATACAGAAAAGGTGCATGAAACAATACAGGTGTCACAAGAGCCCAGTCACAAGTTAAATAATCTCCCTTAATACCTGATAGGATCAACATTTGAGCTAGCAAATTCACCTGACAAGTGGAAAAAAAAATAAGAAATTTCACAGCAAATAAAGGAGTGAAAACTGTAAATAGTGTTATCCAACTCATAACGCGTCTGGGTTGATTGAGATCAAGCTCCTCCCCCTTTATGACCTCAACACATCTACGCTCAATTCAAGCCATTATTTACAACAACAAAAAAAAATGTATCTACATGTGGTAAGCTGACACATTGCAACCTAAAAACTTGATGCAAGTTATGATAAACCTAAGACATGGAAATGTTCTCTGAAAAAAAATCTCCATTTGAGAGCAAGGAGACGACTGCTTGACACGCGTGAGAATTATAGACTGGAGATAGAAAGCGATACGTCACGCACGCTTTGACACGGAAGCATGCATGTGCTGCACACACACACACGCACACGCACACGCACACACTCATGCACCCAAACAATCACACAAGCTTCATTCACTTACAGGAAATATAAAACTCACTGAGTGCCTGCTGTACACACTTTGACGCGCTCGGAGTTTCAGACGGACGTGACGACAGATATAAATGCATAAACCCAAGTTACCGGTGTGTGTATACCACTTGCAGTGAAACAAAAGCAATATTTTCATTTACATACAACAGATAACTCCACATTCAGTATCATCACGAATAGTACCAACCCCTTCGTTTTAAGTGCTACCAGTAACAGTGTGTCCCAAAACGTTTTTTTTTTTGGTTTCTGTTGGCAGTTAACTGGCGAGTAGGTTGGCAGTAGTTTAGTGTCGCTAATCACCGTCTCCCGCCCAAGATGAACGGGTATGGAGGATTAAGTATCATCTGACCTCTCAGGTTTCCCGCACATTTCCTCTGTCCTAAATTCAACGCCGGGATGTACGGTCGGTGTTTCTATGGGCCGATGATTGTCCACGAGGTTGTAACACTCATGACTCCTCACGGTGACTCCTCACAGCTAATGCCAATGTCAGTGGGTGAGCAACTGTTTGTTTTTCTTTGAGACTTTTCAGCCTAATCAACGTTCTCAATCATTACCAAGAGCCGATTGGTGTGTTTGATACTGATGTAGTGTCATTCGAGCAGTGGCTCTCATACTAGGAGGCGTCGACGTCCAGGGGAAACATGGTGAATATATCGTGAAAATAAAAAAAGAAGGAGTTTGCTCATGCTCTAATCGTGCCGACCTTCAGTTCACTTAAACCCAACTTGGATCCTTTTTGTTTTAGCACCTTTTTTTTCCACTTCCGAAAGTTTGAGAGCCACTGTGTTTAGGGTGTCGTGGGATAGTAGTACTGTATTCATGGGCTATACGAACTGCATTGAGTCATGAAGTGATTCTATGGATAGAAGTCACTGTTCTCCACAAAGGCACTAGAAACCATGCTGAGAGGTTCTTGATCACAAATATCCAGAGACTACAGTATGCGCCGTTTAATTTGTACTCGGGTTGGAGATGCAAGATGTAGGTGGAGCGTTTTGCTCTGTAAGCAGTGGCCACGATTTTTAAGGTGGAAGCACTTGACAATGACACTGGATCAGTCGCACCTCCACTTGTGTTCACTTCACAGGGGGAAAGAACAAGCTTGAGGAGACATGAGGCGAACACAGACTCAGTTTGCAAATGCTGGTCGACAAACGCGGAGTTCAAAGTGTTTCAAGCAGGTTTCCGATACCTACAAATGGACATCCCCCGACCTAGAATACCCAATATAGCTTTCTTCTTCGTCTATTATGTACAAACAGTTCTACTTTGTATCACACGTTTCTGCTGCTACTTTTTTTTGCCTCTATATACCATACGTCGTTTAATACTTCCTGAAGACTGAAAAAATAAGAAAACAATCTAAAAGGCATACCTAATCGTTAGTGGGCGTGCACCATTACAGTTTACAGTCTCAACTTGCGGTTTACCTCCGTAACAAGTGACATGAGGTGCGACACTGGTACAATGCTTAGTAGAATCATGATTAACTCCATGCAGATGTTTATGAATGTGGTTCAATGCATATTTGCCTGCCAGCGGGACATTACCTTCCATAAAATATATATTTGGATACATCATGTTCATATAGAAATTTTCGCAAAAAGGATATTAAATGGCACTAATACACACGCACGGCCGCACTCTTGCTCAGTCTGAGTGTTGAAACTTCTGATACATTCCTTCTGCTTTTCTATATTGCTTCCTCTCGTTTTCCCTCGGGGTCGGAGTCCTCACATCCCTCGTCCTACGCCTTCCTTCAATGGTCATGGTGGGATGCGGTGTCGTTTTTTTTTTTTTTTTTTTCTTGCTATGTCGATCGGAGGACGTCGCCGTGTGACAGGAGCTGGTGGGGGTCAGGGGCGGCGGGTGTGGAGATGAGGGCGTGTCAGCAGTCTCGGTGACAATAGCCATGGTGATGACCCCCTGAAGTGACAGCCACCATGGTAAAGTACGGTGTCCACAACGACTGTCGCCTTAGCAACTGTCACCACAGAGATGAGCCCCATGGTCACAATTACCAAGGTGACAAATTGTGGTCGTAGCAACAGTTGCATCCGGGGCCCTTCGTTAGACAAACGAGTTCATGGCGTTGACAGGCGACGGGGCTTCTGAACTCTCATTGCCTTCGTGCGTGTCTTTCTCTTTCTTGCCGCTGTACTGTCCGATGAAGGAGCCGTCCTCATTGAACTGTCCGTCCCCGCCCTCCCCGTAGTCCACCAGGCTGTCATCACTCTCATCGCGGCGCACAGTCCCGTTGGACGGCGTCCGGCTGCCCTTCAGCGGTTTGTGGTCCTCTGTGTCACTATTAACAAGGATGAGAAGGTTATTGAGAAGATAATTCATGCATTGTTAAACTTCCTCTGCAGTGGTCTTAAACCTGCGGGCCACACATTCCTTATCAGAGTATCTGAATTTTATATGAGTAATTTGGCATTTCCACTGCACAAGTGTAGCCTGCTGCCTGTCCTGCACATCATGGACGATTGGTCTGCTGTAAGGTGCACCAAAAATGTGCTAATGGCAATATTATCTTCAGACAAACTACATGGTGCTTGTACAGTGGAGCCGCTCAGCTATGTTAATGATGTGGCGGTTGAAGCCTGCAAAGATCCGGGGTTAGTGACCAAGAGCAAAAGAGGATTTTGCAAGACTGTAATGCTTTCCGGTCAGTATGCTTACCGTTGTCATGCATTGTTCAAAAATGCAAACATATTCCAAAAATAAACCCTGATGTCATTCAACGTCTGTCTGTATGCTCCATCCATCTCACAACAACCTGATCTGAGATGTGCAAGCTCCGTAATCCCGATCATACGTTTCACCTTATTTCAAGCTCAATGCATTTGTGTTCAAAGGCAAGAAAAAAAATGAAGGGAAGCAAGGGGAAGAGTTAGAAGCAGTTATTTTTAGTTTCTCCATTTGGATGATAATGTAAGTTTAGTTATGGTGCCGAGCGTGTCAGGGAAAGATGACGCAGATCAGTTTTCATCATCCGTTTCCTTTTCTTGTCCTTTTCATTTAAGGCAGCATCGCAAAAAACACAGACCTATAGTCAGCCTGAGGTGGACCACCGGAGGCTGTGTGCATTGCATGCTTGTTTAAACCGCATCTTACCTCTCCATAGACCTAAACCCCCCCCACCAAAAAAAAAAAAACAGATACAAATGGAAGGACATGTGAAAAACAATTCATAAGCCACAGTGATCGTATTTTCTTTTATGCTACTTTTTTTTTTATCATAAAGAAACAGACAACAGAAAGCATGCATGCATATGGGGCATTTAAAGCACAATCGATTCTACATTAATTCAAATGAAATATCTATCTTCTAAAAAACAAGAATTCTAAAACGGTGTCACATTAGAGGCATTTGATTTATATTACTAAGACAACATGAGTTAAGAAGAGATGAAACTACTTGTTAAAGTGGATATTTTGCATCTTATGGAGTTTTGCTGATTAGATGACCAGTTTGCAGATGAGTTGGTCATTTTAAAGGCTAAAACACGCCGGGCACAAGTGTGACATGACTAATCAACTGAATCTGCTATAAGGACGAAGACAGATCTCTACTTTTTGGATATGTGGCGCCACGGGCTTATAAAATGTCAGAAAGTACATTGAATGAAAACTTCAAAGTACCAGAGGACAGAATGTAATAGAGTAGAATGAATAAATTAAATCAATGTGTTGAAGCGATCAATGTGCCTGCATCGAAGATGATCACGTCTGCGGACCAGCAGGAGTACACTGAGTTTCCTCTTTCTCACAGGAGAAACTCTTCAGAGAACACAGCTGGTAAAAAAAGAAGCGCCTACGCGATGCGCCGCGTACGTGCCCGGTGTATTTTAAGCGTAAGGGGTCAACACAGAGTAGTGTGGATTTTGCCTTGCCTCCGTGGAGTGTTTGGTAATGAAGTCTGTTGTCCCTGCTGCTTCGTAAAATGTTCTACATACAAAACAGTCAAGTCAAAACAAAGTGAGCGAAAAGGAAAAAAATACGACATGGCTGACGATGCTACGGACTTCTGTATGAAGAATGCCGTACCTGTATTCTCCAAAGGTGCCATCATCCTCCTTCATGGGCTGGATCTCTGGGTCTTGGTGAGCATCTTCTTTCTCTTTCACTGCGGATCACATGCAGGGATTTTAAGTTCCATCCGCCTCTGTCAATAAGCACAGAATCACAGTATATGCAGATGATGGTCACGTGTACATTACCTGGATATTTGCCGCCCTTGTTCCTCTTGATGAAGCACACGATGAGAAGCACCAAGATGAGGAGGGCGATGGCACACATCAGCCCGATAAACCAGCCCTGGGTGGCGATGTCCACCTGCCGACTGGGTGCAGCTACAAACACGGGAAGAGGTCACAAGAGAAAGATAGAAACATGAGCAGAAGGTTCAGTTAAAATCTAATTCTGTACTGCAGAAGAATCTTCATGCTGAGAGACTGAAAACATTGAAAATTAAAATGGATCTAGAATGATTGTTTAAGGACAGTTAACACGACAGATGGAAAGAAAAGGAAAAGGCGCAACACTTAAACGAACCTCTTGATTGAGTAATGATTTTACTGACTGAGAAAAGACACTAGTGATTGTTCATGTCTGAACGTCTCTGTACAGACGGTGAATGAGATTAAAACCAGAGAGGTGAAAGTTACAAAGACCATCCATCCCGAGGCATGCCGCCTCACCTGGCACTGCAACCAACACTTCGTCTGTGCTGTGGAGTGTCGGGTCGGCCGGGTCTCTAGCTACCACACGCACCCTATAGGACGTCCCCGGCTTTAAACCTTTTATCATATGCGAGTGAGAACTGTTTACCAACTCCTTTTTCCAGTCCTCTTTACCTGAAATCGGAGTCGTGCACGGAGAAGAAAAGAATTACTTTAAGTTTTCAATGAATCGATTGAGTTAGCAGGCAATCAACGCATGCATTGATGTTCTGAGCTGTAAATACAAACGGAATCCTTACTGTTTTCTACAATATATTCCACATATACATTCTTATGGTGTCCAAAGTATTCCCAGCTGATCACTGCACCGTCCTCCGATACGGACGTGTTAACAGTGCCAAACGCTGGGCCTACAGGAGGCATTGAGCACACAAGAGAAATAGAAGTGTGTTAATCCATGCATTACCACGCTAATTTTACACAGCTATCTGAATTTAACTTATTAAAGGGATGATTTGTAAGCTTAAGCCTGAACAAGCTATCGCCGTCTTGTCTTGCAATACCACTTTGTTCCTTTATAAAAACAACAGTTTTGTGATAGATAGACAATCTTTTCATTTCTGAGTTCTTAGATTAACAGAATACAGGAGGGAGAAGGGGGTCACAGGGAGTGCTTGTACCCTTGTGCAACGGGGTATGCGGAGACTGAGTGACGGGGGAGGTGGAGTGAGGGGGCTCTGTGGGGCCTGAAAGCACACGGAAGAGAGTGAGACAACACACATATGTGCAGTAGACAACAACATACAGTGCAGTAAGCTACTGTGTAAAGAGAAAGATGCTTCTGGCATGCTGATTTTAAGAAAAGCACACTGGTTCGGCGCCGTACCAAACTACTGCAGCATGCAGTTTAGTTAAGAAAAAAATTATATGCACTTATTTGTCAGTCGATAGCATGAGCAGATGTGCAAAATTTGTTAGTATTCCACATTCGCAAGCGTCATGCATGCAGTTTCTATTCTTCATATAAAGAAGGGGACGTACATTACTGCGTTACCACTTGTGTTTTAGACTATTCCAGTAGATGCATACTATTCGAGCAGAGTAAGACACAAGCCTGATTGCTTGTTGGTGCCATGGAAGTCTGTCACCCGTGTGCATGGGATGCTTTCATACATGCTAACATAAAAACAACATGCAGGGGTAATCCCACACGATCAATATCTCGGCTACATTCTGCCTCTAATACGTGAGGGTATGAACAACATGCAGGTACTTCCGCTGGCAAACTTGGGTTACCTTTGCCCATCTCTACAGTGGGACGAGTACGAGCTTCAGGGAGAAGAAAGATAGAGATAGCGGGAATGTAAGAGGTTGAGAAAGGAAGGCAGCATTTTCTTTTCACAAGAATCCGTAATATGTGTCAGGGCAGCTATTACACTCCTTGTTGTCGTTGATGTACGACCTTCTTCTTCACATTATTATTGTAGTTACCTGTGGATAAGAAATCTACATATCCAGGACTCACTTGTTTCCATGATCGTGAAGCCCTCCTCCGTGACGGTGGGGCCAGACCCTTTGATTGTCTTCGCGCTCAGGTAAAACTTGTAGAGCATGCTGGAGTTCAGGTTGCCCAGGGTAACGGTGGTCTCGTTGGCTAGGAGAGTCATGACCTTGAGTGGTCCCAGTTCATTGGTACTGTTGACTGGAAAACAGAGAAAAAGGGTGGAAGGAGGAAGAGGGAGTAACGTGAGAAATACGTGGGAATCGTTGCATTCTGAAGATGGAGCTCACATTCCCTGAGAATAATCAGTATTTCTACACAACAGGCAGTCTGTTAATTGGCCTGTAAGAATACCTGGTTGGTATGTCAGTGTGTATCCGGCAAGGCGTCCGTTATTGTTCTGAGGCGGGCCCCATTCAAGGGTGAGAAAGTCCAAACCATGCTCGACGACGTTCAGGAAAGAAGGAGGTCCCGGGACTGGAAACAAAACCAGAAGTTTGTCGTTTGTTTGGACGCTTCAAGTGGTTGCTATGGTGATACTGGTAATGCTCTAATAGTAGGAGCAATCATAGTATTAGTAGTAATTATTGATGAAGAATACAAATGAATTACAAGTTTCAATCTTCAGGTGAGTATGAAGGTAATTGTGTGTCTATCTGAGACAAGTTATAAAAAACTGAAATAATCAGTGCAATTAAGCAGAGAATTAAGACGGTTTGCCCAATGATGTGATGATGCAACTGCCTACTAGAGATTTAGAATTGTTGGCGAGATCTTTCTGCATGAAAAAAGTTAGCAATTGATTGAAGATACTGTATTCTATATATATACAGTATATATATATATATATATTCATATAGAAATTTAAAAGTAAAGTAAAAAAGTAAATGCACATTTTAGAAAACATTGGAGGATAACTGGCAGCAAAATTGCTTGAAGGTGGAATTCAGTTTCAATACAAGCTGGTTTTCCATATGCATGACGCTCGGCCTGCAGGATAACCACGACAGC
>CAAKHC010002453.1:29164-52008 GCA_901007825.1 Macroramphosus scolopax
TGATTTGAAAGTGAAACTTTGTCTTGGAATTAGAGACGATTGATTGGAAAGAAGAGGTTTGTTTGGAATGCAAACAGGAGTCTGATTCCTTTGCTTGCAACTCAGACAACTTTATTACACGAGGAAATGTTCTATTTACAAACTTGAGTTTTGCTTCTGCAAGATACAGTTTATTCTCGCAAAGCTATTTTTTACGTTTGCATTAAAAAGACACAAAATTACCTTCATAGTCACGAATATGATTTTGGGTTGAATGGATGCAGGCATCACCTATTTTCTGTCACTCAATTCATTTTTTTTTAGATAAAAAAGTAAATGCACATTTTAGAAAACATTGGAGGATAACTTTGGCAGCAAAATTGCTTGAAGGTGGAATTCAGTTTCAATACAAGCTGGTTTTCCATATGCATGACGCTCCGCCTGCAGGATAACCACGACAGCCAAATTCAGCCATACACACCTCCCTCAGGTGTCTGAAATGTCTCGTTCGGGCTAGGAGGACCCTCTCCTTTGCTATTCAGGACCTTAATAAAGAGGTTGTAGAGGCTGTACGGCTGGAGGCCCGGTAGACGTCCCTCCGTACGATTCCCACTAAAGGTCAGAACGTGTTCCTGCGGCTGCTGCTCCACCTTCCCCTCTGGCTCATGCAAGCCTCGCTTGCGATGGTAGTATACCTGCACATCAAAACAGCAGGACTTCAGTTTAGTAGCCGGCTTTACAATCTGATTCAACAGCCAAACACTTGCTTCAGAAATAACCACCTGCCCAGACATACCTTGTATCCCTGCAGTTTTCCCCTGACTGAGCTGGAAGATACAGGCTCCCAATGCACCTCTGCTAGCGTGCTGTTGTGAACCATCACCTGCACCCGATCAGGAGCAGACAAAGGCACTGCAGAGGAACGAGAGGGAGAGAAGCAGTAAAATCAAGATCTTGTTTCATCAACACAGCAATCACACTTCTTACAAATGATGTTGGGGGATTGGCGGAAGACGTGTATACAAATTCCTACTATTGTCAGACCATTGAATGCACCATCTGAGATTATAGAGTATCTTTGTCAATGCTAATACTGTTTTTAAATATCAAAATTGAAATAAAAATCGTCACTCACGGTCCTCTCCAGAGTATCCAATCACAACTGTAGGCTCCGGGCCGTTGCCATAATCATTCATAGCTTGAACCTTGACCTCGTAGGGTATGAAGGTCGGCGTTCCGGACAAGACAAACTGTGTGACGTTGGCGACAGTCTTCGAGAACCAATCTTGATCTACGTCCTTCTGCCTCCACTGCACTTTGTACTCCAGACCCGGCCCGTTGGACTGAAACCCTGTCAGGGGCTAACCACAGAGTCTTTTATGTAGCCAGTTCCTCCAAAACAACATTCTGACTTGGCCGTGATGAAAACACTTATATACAGTCTATGTGGCGAAAAACTTCAGCTACAGAAACAAGACAAGAACAAGACTTTCCAGTGAAACAAAGAGACTTCTTACTGTCCAGGAGATGACCAAGTTGCCGGGATTTGTTCCTACTCCCTCAACATCGGATGGATTTTCATCAGGAGCTGGGAAAACCGAAGAATTCAAATTCATGATGCTTTTAAGCGTTTTGCAGCGCGCACACACACGTACGGATGTTGACCTTGTCAGTTACCTGCGGGGTTGGTTCTGTATTGGTGTGACGGCTGGCTGGGTTGACTGTAGCCCACCTGATTCACAGCGAGCACCCTGAAGGAGTAGTAGACGTACGGGGACAGGTTCAGCTGTGCCGTGGTGCTGGTGCCGTCAGCCTCCGTCAGGTTGACCCAAACGCCTTGCTGGTGTAGCAGGTCCTCGTATTGGATCAGGAACTCTGAGAAGGACGGGTGCAAGATGTTGTTGCAGTGTGGATTTTGAGATCATCACTTAATCATCCCACTTCTTAACGATTTTCAGTTTAAATTTAAATGCAAATTAAAAAAAATTCAATTAAATCATGAGTCATATCGAAAGGTCTGAAAAAGAATTGGATTTCATCTTTTTTATCCAAACAACATACATGTCTAATCCTTCACCATAAACACTGCCATGTCATGTGACATCACACCTACTTCTCAAAGGTCTGAACAACCTCACATGTCTTAGTGGGAGACTCCTTGTTTGACAAGTATTGAGTGTTTATTTTCCACCTTGGACATTTCCCGATAACCAATTACTTCTGAATGCACTACAAGTGAGAACACGCTTCCTGATATTAAGAAATATCCACTGTTTCTGCACTTGGTGTAGAAAACAAAAAGATTCCGACCTCAGAGTCTGTAATGATTAAAAAAAAACAGTCGGAAAACGTGCAAATGTATTCAGAACGTGTTCTGTTTTCAGTAGAGAAACTGCCGGTAATTTTGTAATTTTGTGTTGATCTGATACAAGTAATAAAAAACTGAAATAATCAGTGCAATTAAGCAGAGAATTAAGACGGTTTGCCCCATGATGTGATGATGCAACTGCCCACTGGTGGATTTAGAATTGTTGGCGAGATCTTTCTACATTAAAAAAGTTTGATTGCAATTGATTGAATATACTGTATTCTATATTCAAATGGAAATTTAAACTCACCTTCTGAAGCAGCATCGGGGAAACGTCACTTCTGAGTTTTTTAAGATTGAAAACAGTTACAATATTCTCATTTCAGCTTCTAACGTGACCTTGAGGAGGGAAGGTTCTTAATTCTAAATGAAGATTATTGATTTGAAAGTGAAACTTTGTCTTGGAATTAGAGACGATTGATTGGAAGGAAGAGGTTTGTTTGGAATGCAAAAAGGAGTCTGATTCCTTTGCTTGCAACTCAGACAACTTTATTACACGATGAAATGTTCTATTCACAAACTTAATTTTGCTTCTGCAAGATACAGTTTATTCTCGGGAAGCTATTTTTTTTAATGTTTGCATTAAAAAGACACAAAATTACCTTCATAGTCAGGAATATGATTTTGGGTTAAATGGATGCAGGCATCACCTACTTTCTGTCACTCAATGCACTTTTTTTGGATGAAAAAGTAAAGCACGTTTTTAAAAACATTGGAGGCTGCAAGTTAGCAACGTCTTTAAAACATTACACACTCTGTGTGGGACTGTTGTGTTCATCTCCGGGGACCCAGGAGAGCTGAACGCTCCTCTCCGTCTGGTCAGTCAGTTCCAGGTCAGTCGGGGGGTCAGGTTTCTCTGCGAAAAACAAGAAGCAGCTAAGGAACAAAAATAGGAAGAAGATAACAGTTTCTAACAGGCTATAATGAGCGCTGACTGATGGGAAGAATACAGGAACTATCAGACAGCTGAGGTCTGCAGTAAACGAAGAGTACAATTACTTTGTATTTTAAAGCCTGACCCGACATCAAAGTGTCTGTAATGGGATAATCGCCACAGTAAAAGGTTCATGCTTTTGCCACCGACAGACTCACACCATTATGCAAAAGATAAGATCTCATCTACATGTCACAGTCTCGCTCTGAAATGTCAAAGACCAGCTGAGCGTTCCCTAAAAGATAATAAGAAAAACATCAACAATGGACTAAATGTCAACCTCCGTACTCTGCCATGATTCTAGGGACTATTTTGACAAGGGTAACTAATGCCCTTCACATCAGCTTTTCTTGAAGGATAATGTTCCAAGAGCAGACTGACCTGCTGCAGACACAGAGGTCGCGTCATCCGCTACAGTCATTGAGTATAATCAAGCCTTTAGACACTATGTCTCTGCAGGGATCCTCACCATCCATGATGTCTGGCAGTAAGAACAATCTGAGCCTGTCGCTGGCAAAATCTAGGACTTCAAAATCCTCCAATTGCCCCAAAGCGTTCATGCATCTCACTGCTGACACCGTTTCATGGTCGCCAGTTAAGTTCAATCAGGGAAGTATGAGGTGCAAACATCCACACAGGGGCTTTAACTCACATCCTACATGAAGCCAAACTGAACTAGAATGATGTGGTACAATATGTAATACAGAGAAAAAGGATTATAAAAAGAAAAATCAATGGCGGACGAGATGGAAGGTGAAGGTTTGATGGAGAGTAGATGTTACTACGCTGCGGACAGCGTTTGTTTACCGTAGACTATAGCTGGAGTGGGAGTCGCCTCTGAGACGGCACGAAGCAAGAGTGGAGCACAAGACGTTAGTGTTAGAGACAGATATTTTAGAAACAGCAGAGAAGCAGGGAAATGTTAATAATAGATCTGACGACCGTCTTAACTTCAATGCACAAGAGAGAGCAAAACAGGGGTTTCAATATCACATGAATTCTGAATTGAAAGCAGGACAAGAAGAAGGAGTCATCGGTTGGGTTGGCCTGTCAACGCTCTGAGAGCTCCTGCACATAACGAGCGAACGTACCGACGACAGTCAGCATGGCGCTGGCGAAGTCCTGGTCCAGTGTCGTGTTCATGATGCAGGTGTACGTGCCCTCGTCTTCATCCGTCACGTCTTTGATGACGAGACTGTCCGTGTCCACTTCAAACCTGATAACAGAGTTAGTATGTCATGTTTTTGTTTTTAGTCCACATGAGATGGAAAATTCTGATTCCGATCTTAAAGATGTCGTACTTCTCATCATCGGGCAGCTCCCCGTTGTCTTTGAGCCAGGTCATGGTCGGGATGAGGGACGGGTCGTGTTTGACTTTACACTCGAAATAGGCGTTCATGCCTCTTTGCACCACCTTGTACTCGGGCTGCTTCAGGATACGTGTGGGCTCTGTCACGGAGAGAGAGAGATGCTATCATCATGAGATGCTCAGAGCAACAACATTCCGCAGTGGCACATGCACATTGAGAAAAGCTGGACACACCACTATTGTGCTCAGTACAAATCAATTGTTTACTTTTCCAGTGCCTTTCGATATGCTGCATACTTCTGCATGCACCTACAGTCTGGAACTGTAGACATAAGCTGCGGTGCTTATCTGACCTTTAACCTCCAGGAAGACGTGGTTCTCCTTCATCCCCAGGTTGTTGGTGGCGATGCACGTGTACTTCCCGCTGTTCAGCGGCTGGGCCACGTGGATCTCCAGAGTACCGTTCTCGTGAATCACATACGGGTCGCCGTTCTTAATGCTGGTCTGACTGTCTTTGAACCTACACGGGAAAAAAAAAAAAGATGGTTGTTTATTAACATCTGAACATTTTTAGATAGCAAATGGATTATTAGACGGATGTGAATCCTACCATGTGATAGTTGGTATTGGTGAGCCGAAGGAGGCGCAGTGGAGCAAGGCAAGGTTGTTGGCGATGACTCTGTACACTTGGTTGGGCGGAGTTAGCACCCTTGGTGACTCAGCTATGGGCAGAAGCACAACCATAAATTCCAGCCATGCAGGTTGTCGTATTAAAAGGATGCTGGTTCACTCACCCAGAACACTGACGAAAGCGTTAGCCATCAAGTAGCCAAATTCATTGGATGCGTTACACTGGTAGACCGCGCTGGAGCCCGACTGCACGTTGCTGAGGATCACGGTGTCGTCGTCCACCTTGCGCCTGTGGTCCTCTGGCGCGTCTATCACATGATCAGACACAGCAGATACATCAACTACACTTATTAAATACCATGCAGGGGACAAGTCATCGCAATGTGGATGCAGGTGCGACTCACTGTTTATGGGGACTCCATTGACAAACCATAAGATGGTTGGTTTGGGTTCTCCGTTGACTCGACAAGTCAGGATGCCGGTCTCATTCGGGGCGAGGATCAAGTTCCTGGGAGCGCTGACCCAGAAAGGAGCCGCTGGGGATGATAAACAGGAACAAAGAAGTTAGGGAAGGAAAACATATTTAGAAATGTGCTGACTAATGAATAACCTCAGAAAACCTTTAGACCAAAACAACAGCATGAGTTGACTACCTTTGACAGTGACCTTGATGATGTGGTTCGCGGTGCCCAGCCTGTTCGTGGCCTTGCAGCTGTAGTCGCCAGCGTCAGCTTCGTTCACGTCAGAGATCTTCAGTGTTTTCTTGAAGTTATAAAAGGATGTCCTGCTGCTTGGCAGCTCACCTCCGTCTTTCTGCCAGGAAATCTCTGGCGTGGGCCTGCCATGGAAACAGGTTCAGCATTTTGTTTTGTGCTATTTTAAGATGCATGACCGCCCTGCAAGGCGCATTGTTGCATCATGTGAAAACAGTTCTTATACGATTACTAATTAATCTACTCTTAGATATATATAGTAATGATCAAGCCATCATATGCAACAATTTATTTCAAAGTATGTATTACTCAAGCGTTACTTTTTTCTCCGTCTGCAGCTGCAGCATTAGAACATCTGTATGAATAAATGATGATTTACAGCAGATGCCGACTTACAAGCCCTCAGCGATGCATTCCAGCTTCAGAGTTTCCCCCCTCAGAACCATCTTGGTGCTGGTGGCGCCCAGAGGTGTCATAAAACCAGGATGACGCTCCCCCGCTGGGCTAGCTGAATACACCAGGACACAAGAACTTTATTATAGTATCAGATTCTGGCCAGAGAGTTACCTAAGAGGAAGTTTGGGAAGCAGAGGACCATTCAGAGGACATAGGTTAGGTCAAATTCATCAAGTAAAGAGTAATGAATGAGATCATTTATCAAAAAGGGCAAAGAGGAGGGAAAACGAGTGTGCAGGGACCAAACACAATGTGGTAGACGTGTTTATTTTAGACCAAATAAAGTAGGAGCAGTATGTGAGAAGAAGCCATCGGTTTGTTGCTATGACAACCCCGCAGTTCTTGCAGAAACCCACCCCAGTTCTACATACAGTAAAGTATAGATATCTTTCCTAATGGGAGGATTCCCTTATTGTTCATTTCCCAGATCAGATATACAAAACAAATAAGAAGACTAGAATAAAATATTCAAGCATTGCCCATATTTGGACATCTTGAATAATAATCACTCATGTTGTTGATGGGGTAAATGTTGTATTTAGAACATGCTGCTATAAGACATACAAACAACATCATGGATATGTTTGTTATACAATATTGTTCATGCATTTAAGTGAAGCTAATTTATTCATACAGGCCGATATCACACGCTTGTCTGAACCTTTATTTTAAATAATCCATCAGTATGTAACCCAGATAAAGATGGAAGAAACCTGTGTTGATGTCAATAGAGCCACAAGAGGTAGTTAAAGGTGTATGTCAGGTGAGGTTGGGCCGGGGAGGAGATTCAGGGCTGGGTTTACATCAACGGGGCAGAACGGGAATAAACCAGCAGCACTCACCACGATAGAAATCAGTGACATTGAATAAAGCAGCCAGAGTCTCATTCATTGTTTCCACTGTAATATAACAGAGAGTCATAAGCATGCAAAACAGGTGATTCTCTTATTTTACAATGGCGACTGTGGTGTATTTAACAATGCATCATCTCTTGGATGTGTATTGTTAGAACAGAAACACATCAGCACACTGACATACGGCCATTGTAAAATGCATTGATGTAAATACAGAAACAAGTTTCTGACTTACTCTCCAGCACAGAGACTGAGATGGGCTGTTTCTGCTGGATGGTCTGCGTGTGGGGGAAGCGGGCATAGCAGATGTAGTCGGTCCTGGTGTCCTCTGGGAGGACGTTGGAGAAGTACAAGTCTCCGTTGAGCGCCTGGGATACTCGTTTATCCAGCGGCAGCCTCTGGAAATCTGACGCGGAGGGTGATGAGGAAAGAAATTGAGATTTCGCATCAAGATAGAAGAGCGACGCATTGACATTAAGGCTTCCACATCTTAATGATCCTGATACTCTGAATTGATAGACGTATGTTACTGATCATCCCGTCCCTGTCTCGACCTGATAAACTCACATGATAACGGAATTTAGATTAGCAAGACGATAGTTGTCCAGTCACCAATCGTCCCCATTAGTTCTATAATATCCAAAAGGTTTGTCTGGTGTTAACCTAGCTGAAGTGTCCTTGAGCAAACTGCTCCCTGGGCGCCGCCAGCTGGCTGACTGCCACCAGTTGCATAATCAATACATCAAACCAAGAGAAAATAATGTCCTTTGCTGGATCAATAAAGTGATGATCTGTACGAATGACTCACTGTTGTCCATCCAAAATATGACAGGAGGGGGCAGTCCGGCGGGGGGTCGGCACTGCAACACCAGGGAGACCCCAACCTGCACAGCGATGGCTTCAATTCTTTCTTTTGACCACAAGGGGGACCCTGGCAGTCAAACATCAAAGGTGCATAGCGTGAGCTACATGAATATATTCCTGTATCAGTGGGAATCAGTGTTGGATGTGATGTTAAGTCTTACTGGACTGCCTGATGACGATGGTGTTGGAGACAGCCGTGCCGTGATCATTGTGAGCTGTACACTGGTACGTTCCTTCGTAAGCTTCGGCCTTTTCCTCGCTGATGTCAATGACCAGAGTTCCCGAACCGGGCTTCATCAGGACATTGGAGTCTTTCTCCAAGTCGAAATGGGTCCCGTTCCTCGTCCACGAGAAGCTAGGAAACAAAAGTGTATTTTAAAGGCACATTCACAAAAGAAAGGATATGACAGCGTAGCTTGTTTGTTCAAACCATGAAAACCAACTTGAATAGCAAATTTAAATAGCAGGACGGATTCTTAATCATTTCTGAGACTGGTGGAAAATCGACTCCGTGGCTAATTCATCCTGCCAGGTGTGTTTCTCGGAGGGTTTAGTTCCTTGACAACAGTTGCTATGGTGATTCATTTTTCCAATATATCTCCAGGTAAAGTTACCCTCAGGAGCTGATCTATTATTTCACAGAGATGATAAAACTAAAATTAGTTTGCTCTCCCTGAAAACGTTTTTTTTTTTCATCTTATAGGCATATTTAATAATTTCACTAACTTTAATCCCCCGATTACATTAGTAACTGGTATAACAAGCCATAATGATGTTAACAGGGATGCAAACATTTGGCCACTGTGCACATGTTCTGATAAAAATGAGACGAAATCTGTTTTCCTCACTTGGGATGAGGCTTCCCCTTGGCTTCACAGTGGATGACGATGTTCTCACGCGGATCAAAGATGTAATCCTTTGGGGACTGTAGCGTGATAGTGGGGGGTTGGGGCACTGGAAAAAACATAGTCATAGTTCATACACACACACGGTAAACAGAGCACATGACTTAAGGATTCAAGCAAAGGACATGCAGGCAGCATGCAACAACATTCAGTCACACTTCCATCCGGAGCTGACACACTCACTGCAAACGAAGCAAAAGCAGCTTATTAACACCTGATTTAATGACAACTTACCGATCAATAAACTGACAGGAGCACCACTCAAAAACAAGCGTGTCCCTTCAGTAGTGAGATCACTGCATGCACGTATAATGTTGCCAAGACGCACACAAAAACATAAATTCCACACGAGAAGTCACAGCAGTGTTCGAGCAAACTTACATCCTTCCAGTACTTTAGCTTTTTGTCCAGCGCCGGACCAGAGCGATGGAATATTGAGGGAAAGGTGTTAGTTATTGCAGAGAGGGAAACCACAGGTTCAGGTGAAATAGTTCTTTAAAGCATTTTATTGCACCTGCCTGATGCCTGACATGGAAACAGTTTCCCGTGTTGCAGGAATTATCAGTCAGGCAGGTGCGTTCAATGCAAATAAAGTAGTAGAGTTGAGTTTCTCTAAAATCTAATAGAAGTTCTTAAGAGAAAACCGGCGAACACATGCTGAATCATGCAACTGAAATGCAAGAAAACCCTGTGATCCCGGTAAATGTAAAGCTTGTCTAGTGGACAACAGAGGCTGTCAGGTTAATTTTCAACCAACAATATGAAATAATAATACTTCCATTAGTTTTACATAGAGCGTAAAGTTCTGGCACTGGTCATTGGTTTGATATAAATGTATTTCCTACTTACGATCAAGAGGGACTTCAAGCGCTGAAGTCATGTGACTCAAGAGTATCAATAGCACAGCTCCAACGCCCCGAAACCACTTCCTGTTCCTGTCCATATTTGGGCGAATCACTGGTTGTATCCAGATGTATCAGCGACGTCCAGGTAATCAAGAGGATGAGGATGTTCGGATCCAACCTGCAGGATGAAGAGGGAGAGGATGAATGTTAGTCACTCAACAGCTATATTCGATATAGCTTCAGTAAAGCAGGTGGCCACCAGCTTCTGTTCAAGCCTCAGCATTGTACATCTGGAAGGAAAGGGACCCTCCTTTGAGGACAATGAAGTGGTCTGTAAGTACACAGATTAAATGCCTGTAGCTTCCAGTCCCCTCTGGATGCACCATGACCTGGATTATTGAGAATTTTTTAATATTACATTGATTTTTTTTTTTACTAATGCAGATTGAAGTTGGCTTAATATCACTCCGAACCAAGTTCCTCCAAAAAGAGCATCTTTTTCGATTTAAGCTGATTTTGTCACATTACAGTCGGCTGCAGCTGTGCTGAAGGGTAATCAACCGGAGTGAGCTGCTGTCAGCCAGAGCGCTGCAGAGCCAACTGCAAATGACTCCGCGCTTGATCAAGACGAATTTTGTGTCTGAGGAGGAGGATCAACATGACTTATTTAGAGTAACCCTTCATATTCTGTCTCTTCAGTCTCGTAGGAGAGAGGGTTTGGAGTTATGTGGAATTTAGGCTACGTTTTCTACTCTATTAAATAAAGTGCAAAACCGTTCAATCACTCGTTATTTTTTACCACATTTACCCGTGCCAGTCCCACCTGACATTAGATGACAGGCGGTGTACACCCTGGACAGGCTGCCAGTCAATCATAGGGCTGATATATTTAGAGGGACAACCAGTCACACCCACGGGCAATTTAGAGCATGTTTATGGTCAGTGCAAGGAAGCCGGAGCAACCGGAGAAAACACAGGCTGGATCATGCAACACCACATAGAGAAGACCGTTCAAATCCAGAACCTTCTTGCTATGATGCAACCTTTCTAACCAATGCACTAAATGCTCCTGTAGGTGCATGTAGCGAAGGGAGAGCATTTATGGTACCGATCCTGCAAGCTGACACCATTAAAACTAATCGTATGTTTTCTTAAATGAATGGTGCACATCTGACAAATGGGTTATGCAAACATATGCGCAGGAGTGTGTGAATCACAATGGAAAGTTTAGCTTGTGGGAACAAACTTCAGGGGCAAAGTAAACATCCAAAAACTATAGGACATGTTTAAAATCATGGATCACCAGCGCCGTGACTGCTGGGACGCTCTTCATCCTGCCCACGTACAGACTCTGTCAGGGGAAGACGTCCAAACAAAGTCGATTCCAGTCCTGGTAACCTAAACAACATGTGCAACTGTCTGTCCGGGCTGTTGTAGATCTTCTCCGGTGTTCAAGAACCCTTGATGACACCGTATAGCTGCACACTGAGACTGCAGCTCACAGTCTCCACTCAATTAGTAGCTGTGTGGTCACATGACCTCCCAAGATTAAATGACCCTCTGATTACATCACACATCTTTTTTTTTTTTTTTTTGACCTGTAAACATTTGCCATGTCAGCTCGCTCGCCTGGAACGATCAAAGCTCTGCGGCGGCATTCAGATGCACGCGTGCACGCACAAACGCGCCGCATTAGCGGGTCGCATCCTCGTCGGTGCGTCATCTGGATCTAGTTACATGAGCGAAGCGCTATAGCTTCTGTTGCATAACTAAATGCAGAGGCACAGATTGGTACGTACAGGCAGCACAAACACAACGAAAGAAGGAGGCTGCAATGGGATTCTGCACACTGTAACATGGGAAGCAAGAAAACATTAGCCAGATATAATTTACCTGCAGACTTGTATTATATCACTGCAACAATGGCATCCAGACACTCAGAAACATCTAAAATCTAGCAGAGTATTTCCTCTTGTGATGTCTGTAAAATATAATGTTCCTATGGAAGTTCTTTGCATCGTTGGAGCTGTTTGAATTAAACAGGCGGCATTGACTCTCAGTAAGATGAATTTCCAGCAGTGTGCTGGCAGTTAAATGGCTCCTGACATCTTCATTACTCATGACCAGCACATGCATCTCTGCACACATATTGTAGACACACACACACACACACACGTGCCTGCGCAGTTCTGCAGACACGCACAGGAGGTTGACGTCACACTCGGAAAGGTGAAACGAGCAAGATCACTGCTTCATCCTGGGCGTCTGTACTCTGCTGTAGAGGACGCATGTCTGATGACGCAGGGCGGAGTACGGGCGATGAATAGAAAGTGAGCCGAGCGAGACAGAGTTTGTGAGCTAATACTACCCAAGGACACGGCTAATTACGCACGCACGTCTTATTAGATATTACTCCCGCTAGTTCATCCAGAGAGAAAAACAACAGGGCGGTAAAAAAAGAGAGCAACAGAACTGAACGCAGGCCATGCATGCTAAATCATCTAATCTCATTGTGAAGTGATATTATGCAAACGAAATAGCCCATCTTCAGATTAATTACAATAATGCTTCATGCTGCTAAAGCTGAGATATCCTCCCCCACCACATCCAAATAACTCATAGCTGGACGTCAGGCCTTCCTGTTCCTGAAGGAGAGATAGTGACACCTGGTAGTGACGCTCATTAATGGGACTCTAAAAGGTAATGTTGATTGTGTTCAATATGCTGGTCCAGATGACCTTTCAGTGTCGCTTTGAATTGTCCTTTAGATCTCACAATATACTAACTATCACTATCAGCCAGCTTGTTTTGGCTCTACTATAAATTAGAGCAGATTCCATCTGTCTGTTTACGAATAAAATGTCATTCATTTCATAGTATAAAATAATGAGCAGCCTGGAAATATAATGATGATATTAATTTGTCATCTAATCTTGCCGTGTGTCTTCCTCTGATTTCATGTCTGACCTGGGTCAAACCTCCAGAGAGGCAGAGAGGGAGGATGAACCGCCTGAGGGGGTGAAGACAAACCACAGATGACTCTCCAAGCAGAGGACAGACACCACAATGTGCTGAGGACGGCATGCAGGACCTGGCGTAGCTTGCTTAGACATTCAAGTTGGAGCTTGCAACCATATCTGAACTGATAAACTTTCAGTGAGCATCACAAACACGTTCACACCTGCTTGTGTGACGGTGAAATACAGAATGATGAGGGAATTTTTCATACAAAAAAAGGGAACAATATTGATTGTAAAGCTAAATTAGCTCCCCATTGCTCATTTTCTTACAGGCCATAGACAACAATGATGATGACAGAAACGACTCAGAGGAGGAGGAGGAGGATGAGTTTGGCCAGCGGGCGGGTCAACTCTCTTCCCTTCTTCCCTCTGTGACTCAGGGGTGAGAGCACAGAGGTCAAAGACTCACCCGCCAGCTCTGTCTCCGTCTAGATGGCTCAATCCTCGTCTGTTTCTTTCATTCCTATTGTGCCATCGCCCTTCAAAAAGAGCCCTTGAGCACCGTGCAGTCTGGAAGTCTAATTGATATAAGTGGCAAAATGTTATAAGCCTTTATTGTACTTGAGTTCACCAGTGTGCATGTAGACTTTGTGTTTTAAGTACATTTTAATGTATCATATAACCTTCATATCCTCTCACATTCTCCCAAATCATTGCTGCCCACTTTTACCGTCTTCAGTTAATTACGGTAATTTTGCAAAGCTATACTACTGCACCTTATGAATTGATTAATCTATATTGTAAACCCATAATCCAACACCTCAGCACACCGCCACTATATAAGCTCTGAGAAAATGTAATTCTGAGGGGATCATGTGTATATGGACTCAGCTGAGAATTAAATAGGCTGAGTTAAATTCCAACCATGTATCTTTTATATCTGACTGTATGAAATGTGCAGAATGAGGAGAGTCAGAGGTGAAAAGGATTTGATGAAGGACTTTTTATACCTTTCATACCTGATGGAGTAAAAGGAATAAAAAGGAAAAAATAAGAAGACATGACATTACGCTTCCTTTGTTCAATTTTTTTTGTGTCATCCGGCTTCTTACTCCATTCACATACGAATCACTTCATCACCACTCATGTGTCGTTGATGGCGCTCAACTTCTCAAAAAGCGGTGATTTACTCCGTTTCAGACAAAAGACGACATTTGAAGAGACGTGTCGCCTGCTCCGTCACACCTGATTCAAATAACAGGCTCGTTGTCAGGCTCTGCAGAAGCCTGATGACCTGATAATCACATCAGGTGTGACTTCTAAAACATGCTGAAGCACTAGATTCACTAGGACTCAGTCCTAAATCAATATGCCATTATATCACCACTTCTTGGCAGCAACAGAAAAAGTGACATGAAGCTCCCTGACACGAACCCCGACGGCGCGTCCGCCTCTCACTTTGCAGACCCTGAAGCAACATGCTAAGTTGGTCACTCCACAGCCTTCAGTCACACGGAAGAGACACTGAGGGGTGACAGCCTGACTAGGCAGATGACGTCCGAGGCAAAGTAAGGCGGCGAGTGAGGGAAGCAGTCATCTGTGGTCACATCATATCGCAGTGACAGATATTTCTAAAACAATAGACTGAGTCAGATCACCATGGTCTCTCTTTCTGCACCTCAGCGCACTTCGAGTCTCCTCCAGTATGGAGGCACTGATGCCACGACGGCTACATGTGTAGTTTGGGTGCTATTAAAAAAGTGGGAGATCTCAGAGATAACAAGAAATTAAAATGAGTCGCAGCACGCAGCATTCAACTACACTTAACTATGACTGCTGCAGGCGCAGGAGCTTCTACGCTTTACTCAACGGAGTGACAAACCATTGGAAATAATGCGTTGTGTTGTCTCATTGCGTCTGACAGCCAAGACAATGACCATTGGGCGATATATTTAGACCGGGAGATTATTTTACTCTTAAACAAATTCCTTTGAACAAACCTACTGACTAGACTACTACTGAAGTGCAGCGTCGTCATCGGGAACTGGGTGTCTCCGGAAACCAGGTCACTAGAACAGCAGCTCTGAGCCTTGAGAGTTCCCTCAAACACATAAAAGCAAATAAGGGAAAAGGGAACTTCGGAATAAATGAGGAGCCACTGACATTTGAGAAAGCAGACTCACAGTTATTCCGCTGTGTATGTGCAGATGTGTACGACCTCTTTATATCCCTACGGGGGGGCACACACATAGATCATTGCTTGAGATATCCAACAAAGCCTTTGTGGAAAGCCTTTTTTTTTGTATAAACACCACAAATACAGAGTTGCTTATTCAGCCATCCAGCAGAAATGCAATGTGTTGTGTTTCTGCCCAGCTGATGAATGAAAGTCTCGTTTTATAACCTTTGTTTTTGGTCCTGAGGAGTCTCTATCTGCTGAATGCTTCACTATGTTCAGCAGCTATTCGCTATCTCCATACGTTGGACGTATAGACTTTAGCTACTTTGAATATTATATAACTTTTCTCTCATGGATTAAACGTTGACATTAAAGACCCAGGGTTGGAATGAACAAAGAAAGCCAGACGGATGAAGAGGACACCAGCAAAGGCACAAAGACATGGTTGCACAGCACTCCTCTGGGTAAACATCTAAAGAAAGGGCCGACCCTGAGCCGAAGACCTCTCTGTCCGATGTTTCTGCTACTTCTAGAACTCCAATAGACGCCTCTTGTTCTTTCCTTGACAACCGCCATCAACCAGCCAGTCTGTCACGAACAAAGCCTGTTGTAAGGTGAGAAAAGTGGCCCTAATTCTTGACTAGACTTTTTGCTCCTGAGGGACAGCATCGTCTTACTGAACCTTTTTGAGAAATAGGGAACTATTCATGCTCTTTTCATATCTTTTTACACATGGAAGTCTTATATACTAAAGCACGATTAGACAATAGGAAGATAAAGTTGCACCTTCATAACCTCGGAAAGTAAGGAGAGACCTTATAACGGGCCCTGGGAGTGAAGCCTTGACTCTCAAGCTGGAACCGAACAATGAAAGGCATAAAACAAAGTGTATATCTGTTAAATACTAGATGCTGGAAGTGAAGAGATGAGGCGTACCTGGAATATTCCTACTACTCTCTTGCTAGTAAGCAATTTAAGTAAGTACTTTAACATTGGAAGGCTGGTATTTCAATTAAACTGGCCAAAAAGGTACAACAACAAGGACACTGGTCTCATTTACTTCCATGTTCGATTCCCAGGCTGCTGTAGCATTGATGCAACAATAACAAAAGACTGTCGCTAACATGCACTTATTCCACGTACGGAATACGGGTTCGTCACAAGTCAAAGCTGCTAAACTTTAGCGAGCCCCGCGATTGAACTGATGACTTCATCGGAAGCTGCCCGCTAGATTGGAAGTTATTGTAAGAGAAGCTTTCACTACACCAACACCACTTCTTTGCAGCGAAGAGATAGAAGTGGCAGCTCTCTTTTGTCTCCGAAAGCCCCCCCAAACCGGATCACATACAGCCGCCTAATCACAACAAACTATCTCAGCCTCCACGGACACAAACACACGGGCACACACAGGACCTTCCCCCTTTTTTTCGGGGGGTCAGTTATTCTGGCACCATCCGCAGAATCCCCCAGTGCCTGCTTTTCTCTCAGGCTTTATGAAGTGCTGATGGTCAGCATGCACCGGGCCTGCCTCCCTCACATCCGCACCACTCCGACCACCCTGCGGGAGCTTTTGTCCTTCTGTGTTGTTTACCGGTGGGATAGCGCTGAAAAGGCAGGAGAGCTCTAGGGCACAAGCTGACACCTCCAGGCAAAAAAAAAAAGATGTGGCCGCAGTTCAACCGGTCGGAGCTCTTTACTAAATGCGAGCTGTGCAGTAATGGTAGAATAACACATGTGCACAATCCTGGTTTTGAAGCGCCTGCAATATTTAAACATGCATTCCTGCTGCATCTCGTGTTTATTTCTATTATTGATTTATCTATTTACTCAGTGAGTCATTTAAAATGTTTTATCGTTGCATAGTAAATCTCAAGGGTACATGACAGGTTAGTTTTGCCACGGAGGAATAAAATCTAGCTGGGATTCAATCATCCATTGAGACTATTACAGGTGCAGAGCAGGAGGTTATAATCTGTAGTTCATCTGAACCAGCAGACGCTTCGTATTTCACACTCCAAACCACTAGGGGGCGACCAATAGCGAGAAAATGATTGTAAGTACCAAAGAAATGCTAACCCCCTTAGCATGAGAGGGGGATGAAACTCTCAATTTATGGGTCAATTTACGCCAGGTGAAGATCTCAGGAGAAGGAGATGATTAACTGAGTGTAGGTGCAACCCTGGTCGGCTCGTAGGCCCTGCAGTGACTCACTATCGCACTCTAAACAAAGACCAGAGTCGAGCTGCGACGCCCTCCTGCTACGGTGAGTCACTCTTAAGGAGCAAAGTGGCGCTCAGAGTGAAGATGGACCGGCGTAGCTCATTACGGGACAACCCAGGTCACATGTATCGTCCCCCTTTCTCGGCCGTCGCTGGAGAGAGATACTGTAGTCAGTTAACTCCATGAGTTCAGGTGCAGCCCTCCTTTACGGATCATCGCACCACAGTGAGTCACTGTCACCTCTTAAGGAACAAAGTGCTACTACGAGACTAAACAAACCGACTAGCTTGTTCCGTCTACAATTTTCCCCTTAGAAATGTCAGACCCTTTAAACTCAGTCTTCCTATATCTATCCAAGGGCGTCCGGGTATCATTTGATGGCATACGATTGCATTAAATCTCATATTTTTCCTGAACAAAAGGTGTTGTAAGCTGGATTCATACCTCTGTGTTAATGACGCCATGTGTACCACCTTTACGCAGTGCCTCTTCAAAGATGTAACAACGTCAGGACTACAGCTACCATGTGACGGTTGTTTTGTTGTTGTTTCTGATGGGGGTCGGGCTGCTGGCTTACAACCCTAAACCTCATGACCTTACAGCCTACCTGGGAACATGAAGCCCTGAATGAACACAGACTGAATGTGCTCTGAGTAGACAAACGTTTGTGCTCATGCCCTCCCCCCAGTAACCGACTCAAAAAACCCTCTACTGTGAATTCACATGTATCTCGCAATACTCTCCTTTTTACGTGAAAAGGGTCAGAATGAACCTCTATATGCACAAAATAAGTCATCTGGCAGTTCGGTAAAGCTAGAATGAAGGTTTTGAATAGAATAATACAAGCGGAGCTCCGGACTCATCCATGTGTAACTCATCAAAAGCCATTTCTGATAGCCGCCGTCACAATTCGCTTCATCTCACATCCACCGCTGTGATATTTGGACAACAGCACACATTTTACCACGCATAAGGACCGGTTTACTGGGTGGTTGGGTTTATGCATGTATGTGTGTGTGTGTGTTAGTGCATTTCTCGCCTGTCTAAGGTCATTTCATCAGAAGCTGAGGGCTCAGCCAGAGCAGAGGGCCCTGCTGGCAAAATCCATAAGAAATGTTTTAGCGTTGATCATGTGTGTGTCAGTGTGTGCATGCATTAGTGTACAGTGTCGCATCTGCAGACACAGCCGCAATATCACTGCACAGTATCTTTTACCAACAGGACCTTTTGATCAATTATCTTATCATATAGATATATTTTTTACTGAGCATTAACTGCCGTTTTGGTGTTATTATTTAATTATTGCAACAAAATAGTAATTAAAAATCACTTTTTAATGAATTACTTATAGTTCCTGACATATCTAATCTCATTATATTTCTCTTTAGTTTAATTTCCAGTGAGTTTTTCCCTCATTGGTGCAGTTTTTCTCCTTTTTTCTTCTTCTACACCCCCAATCCATTCTGTCCTAATCTCTCCTAAAGTACAAAATTTCATGACATTTCATGACTGTATAATATATATACCTTGGGGCGGATTAAGGCGCCTGTCGTAGAAAAGAAAAAGCCCACGGATGAGAAGTGGTGTTCCTGACAGTTTATTCTTACTCATCGTCGGTATAACGACCATCAACAGGAGTTGCTTCCAGGAAAGCATAAAGCATAATGTCTCACGCTTAGTTCAGTGACTCATTGGACAATCTGATTGGTTCAGGCAAACTTGCCGCCGAGAGACATCTTATGTCTTATTTCCTATCATCTCTCTCCCATCAGCCTAATAAAGGAATTACAAAATTTCTTATTAGAAACTATCTGAAAAAGTTCCCAGCTGTGACCTAAATGACCTAAAATCCATAGTCTTTTTCAGTCTAACACGGTGAGAGGTCACATAAATCCTACCGGGCTTGTAACCCGGCCATGTCTCATTGGTATTCCTGCGCTGCGTTGCTAAGTAAAGGGTATTGATGAGCCGATAGAGGGATGTGGCCTTGGTATGTGGCTTTCACTCTGACATGACTGACTGTATTGGTGCATGAGGACGTGTGTTTTTGCGTCCTTCAGGGCGAGTTAATACAACCGTGGGACTTTAGGCTTATAGATATCTTTTGTATTTTACTAGGCTCTATCCATCTCATGAAGACCTTGTTTTGAAACGGGTCCATTCCTTCTTACAGACACAAATGTTTGAGGATGATGTGAGGACATCCATTGATTTGATGCATTCAAGCCCCCAAAACTGCCCTTTGAAGGTGTCTTATGAACTGACGACTGACCTTAATGTGCTCACTTTCTCAACATGTCATCATTTTAGTGTGAACAAGCCAGCGCCGGTCTTTGTACCTTGAGAGGTGACAGTTAGTCACTGTACAGTGCAGTACAGTGGCTGCACTTGCACTCGTGGAGTTAATTAACTACAGTGTCTATTTCCAGAGCTCCTCACCCGGGGATAATGGGACGATTCATCAACCCCGGGTCGTCCCGTAGCAGCGTGAGAGAGCAGAGGCCGCGACCAGCCACCCGGTGGAGGTAACTAATTTTTTGCCACACTGCCCTCATTCTTTCAGTCACTACAAAAAGCATGTGACCATGTTCGCTTCCTAGATTTCCTCGTTTCTGATAATAAGGGTGAATAACTGAACACTGAAAGAGCTCACCAGTATTGGGTAATATTCTATTTTCGGGCAGATGGACAGATGGTCTGACAGACCGATGGATTTACCGCCTACACCATTAGAGCAAGCCGGGGATATGTAAGGATATAAATATGGTATGTAAAGAGGTGGAGGGGGGGTGAGGGGTGGCGACCAGGCTGACATGTAAACAGAGAAAAAAAGGGCATGATGGGAAAGGGGGCAGGAGGTGAGATGGGTTGGGACTGAGAGTGTTATAGTGGCGCAACAAGCTGGCATGCCCCTTCTTTTTTCTCTTCCACCCATCTGTTCATCAGGATTAGGGAGGGATGAAGGAACGGTAGGAGGGCAGAGATCCATCATCACAGCCTACAGTGATATAATATCAACCACTTTTCCCGTGACAACTTTCCCCCGTAAAATACACGACCGTAATACCGACTCACCGTTAAATGACGGAATACGTTACGGTGATATCTCCAGGTAACGCTGATCGTAACGGGAGGTGCTGTGTTATGTAATACTCTGCTGCAGCGCCTGCTCTACTTACTAAGACCACGAGTCCATACTGCCAAGTGTATCCTCACAGGTTTTCCACAAGACAGATGCAGCATGCATACAAGCTATGCACGCTTCTGCACAGGATTTAAGAGGAACGACTGCCCTGAAGTTGTAGTGAACCTTTCCATCAGCGGGAAAGCTCCCTTTGCACCTGGGCTTTTCCAACCCGTATTTGCATGCTGTGTGTGAATGTGTGTGTGCAGGAGGTGAAACCAGGACATGTGGCTTGTATTTTTCCTGCCATATTCAAACGCTCTCTTCTATCCAAGCGCATCCTATTGTCCTGTCACCTGCCTTTGTGTGGGCTATATTTTACTTTCAAAGTTTTTTTTTTTATATGTCTTGTACTTGACAACAAACATGGCTCCTGGCATCTGACTGGATGGATTAATCCCGAGCTCTTCCACCAAACGAACACATCTACTGACTAATATTCTCTCACTTCCCTTTATGATTTATTCCTCTGCATGTTGCACGTATTTTTTTTTTTTTTTGACACCTACGCACTCGTTTGGCTTAAATCACAGTGACAAGGAGGTTGAAACGATCATCAAGCCACCGTCCTTGGTTTCCGGTGACTTACTACCTGGTGAGTGTACAAGCTGCGTGGGGGCACGGTCAAGACCGCGGGATACAAATCAGTCACTGTCAGCCGTAAGAAAAGCACTCAACACTCAGCGCTAACATCCATAGCCTTCATATTTACAGCCACGGTGTTCGGAAAACGCCTCGCTGTCAGCGACGGCCGATAAGTCAGTAGCGTATGACTATTTAGTGCTTTCATCAAGACAACATATAGGGCGATAATACCCTCAGGAGGACACTGAGCACAGCACTGCAGTACATAATACTAAAAAAAAACACAAATTCAAACGTGCCATCAACAGCGAAACACATCCAGTGACATGTAACGTGTCAGAGCCAATCACAATCAAGCAGAAACAGTTTAGACATTTCATTTAGCAACATCACAAATTAGGAGTTTTTTCTGCTTGCCTGTGAGGATTCAGTATCAGCTTCCCCCCCTGCTAGTTTACAGTCTGCCTCCAGAAGACGGTTCAAATCTGCAACAGAGCGATAACATACATCAGCACGCTTGCTAGTACAAGAATGGTGTTGGACAGTACCGATCTCTCAGAGAAAAGGTGGAAAAACAACATGTTCACGACATTTACCGTCACTAAGCTACGGCAGTATATTGATGACAAATCTACCAATTGGATGTAGAGTACAATTCTCTAAAGCTTTGCTGCCACCAGCTCGTTTCCACCACAATCATGCAGTACGAGAGTTTTTTGGACAAGAGTGGTTCTGCCTCAAATACGATTATTTTCTCATAAAAAAGGAGATATTTGGTCCTCCAGGCTAATAGACTTCATTCATAATATCAGGCCGGTGTCACACACAAGCGCATCATTCAAGGTCTCCAGGGGAAACCCAGTAAATGACTGGATCTTCTGCAGACAAGGCCTTCAATCAATGAGCGAAATGTCTCCAGTCAGTTTTATTACTTTAACCAACACCAGGGGGGGGAGACACACAAATTAAGGGTTATCCAGCAACACACACACACACACACACACACACACATGTCCCCACCAGCACCTCCTGCAAACAAGCTTCCCTCCGTGACTGCGAATGCATTATCATAATGTCCAGGGAGACTCTCCATTCATCACACATTAGCAAAACAAACGTGACAAAGAAACGCAGCCCATTTAGACATGGAGCCATTAAAACTGTAGCCGGCTCAGACGGGAAAGACACTGGATTATGAGAGTGTATCCATTAATAAGCCGAGGTTGAGCTGTTTGAACTCGTTGGATAACGCACACTTCCATTGAAGTCCCCGCGATGACACGGACGAGGAGGCTGCTGCCACACAGATACAGATCGGAGGAACACCAGCGACCCAAGCTGTGACCTGTTACCGTGGTAACGAATGCGTACGGAGGTAGAGATGCAAACAGAGGGAAGACGGCAGCTATTTGTCGACGTGTGTGAGATCAGCGCATCGGAATGAAACGGAAGGAAATCTGAAATCAAGTGAATTGAATCCCATGAAATTGATGTGAACAATCTGAAGATCGGAACGGAGCGACGTTGATCTCGTCCTTGCGGAATTCAAAACAAAGTGAACCGGAGAGGGCGAAGAGAGATGAGCGTAAAAAGAGTGGAAGGAGAAAGGGGGATGTTAATGAACAGAGACAGGACATCGGACTGCGGATAAAGAGGCAGAGCACGGACGATGGGAGAGAGAGAGAGAGAGAGAGAGAGAGAGAGAGAGAGAGAGAGAGAAAAAAGACATGAAAAAGTGAAGAGGCAAGTGGGAATCAGAAACATGCATTATTAACAGACAAATCTAAAAGCACTTCATCCTCAGAGTGAAGAGGAGGAGGGAGGGGTGGAGAGACATACAGAGGGTAGAAAAAGTAAGA
>CAAKHC010002454.1:0-15921 GCA_901007825.1 Macroramphosus scolopax
TCGCTGGAGCGCCACATGAAAGCCCACGATGGTCAGATGCCATTCAGTTGCAAAGTCTGCAGTGAAAGTTTCACCAAGAGCACTGAGCTGAAGCGACACATCCGCAGCCATGAGTCCAATTACCAGCCTGTTGTCCGCAGCAGATGTCGGAAACCCAGTCTGGCTCCTTCTCATTGCTGTCAGGTCTGCGGGAACGCCTTTCACAATAAAGGCAACTTCGTACGTCATGCAGAGACTCATTTGAACGATCCAGGTGGTCGCTGCGGTGTCTGTGGAGAGCAGTCCGAGTCCTCAGAGAGTCTGCAGATTCACATCCAGAGCCACAGAGAAACCTGCAGGATCTGTGACATCTGTGGAGTCAACTTCAGGAACATGGAGATCCACATGAGGACCCACACAGGCCAGAAACCTTTCAGCTGCAAAGACTGCGGTAAAGACTTCCCGAGGAAGGGTTCGCTGGAGAGACACCTGAAGCTGCATGCTGGCGAGAGGCCGTACATCTGCGAGTTCTGTGGGAAGACTTTCGTCGAAAACACAGTCCTGAAGAGACATATCAAGAGTCACACGGGTGGGAAACCCCGGATCTACTCCTGCGACGTCTGTGGCAAGAAGTTCACTATGAGCCAGCATCTGGATGTGCACAAGAGGATCCACACGGGTGAGAAGCCGTACACCTGCAGGGTCTGCTCGAAGAACTTCCGCCAGATTGGCAACCTGGACTCGCACATGAGGATCCACACGGGTGAGAAGCCGTTCATCTGCAGCCTCTGCGGGAAGACGTTCCGGCAGAAGATCTCACTGGAGACGCATGAGAGGTTCCACAAGAAGGAGAAACCGTTTGGCTGCCAGCTCTGCAGCAAGAGCTTTGTCCAGAAGATCGACCTGAAGAGACACATGCTGACACACACCGGCGAGAAGCCATATAGCTGCCGACTCTGCGGGAAGCGGTACCAGGAGAAACGGTCAGTGGACTCGCACATGAAGGTTCACAGCGAAGAACAAGCAACCAAAGATTCAGGCGTAACGCGCAACCTGAAACAACAGGAAGTAGTTCACGCTGATTTCATCCAGCTGTGACCTGCCGGGTGCGATAAAACACTGTGCAGAGATCTGACGACCACAAAGACCATGGAAACAAGCAATGGAAGAGAGGATAAGAAAATGGAACGCAGATGCTACTGCTCTCTTGCTCTTTTTCATGTTGGTGTTGCTGCGTCAGAGTTTCTGTCTGGAAACAAATAAAGTTTATTGAACATTTTATTGACTCTGTTGATCGTTGAAATAAAAAGTCCCAAACTCGACTTTTTTATTTTCACGTCTTCTTTCACAAATGAAATGATTTTGTTCTTCAATCTGCAGAACAACAGAGATAATTCATTTTCAGCTGACTCATCAATTGTCGGATGATTATTTACCTACAACAAGAAATCAAGTGATTAACTGTTAAATGATTTGAAGTTTAAACGTCGCTTTCAGGCATGCAGGGGCCTGAGACCTGCAGGGGTCTCTGTTAATCCTTCAATGCCTTTGTGGGAGTCAATGTCAGATTCCAATTCAGCGGTGGCCATGCCCACATGCCCACATTTGAACCTCAGAGGGTTCTTTAACACCCTCTGCAGTTAAAAACGTCAGTCTTTCTGCATCCTCCTATCAGAATTGATCAATCAATCAATCAATCAATCAATCAATCAATCAATCAATCAATCAACCCTATAAACTTCTCTCTGACTGTAAAAGTGTGATAATCCTGTGTAGCAGCCACCTCTGCTGGCAGAGAGGTAAAGTGATCATCAATCTGTAATCTGATTACAGTTTCAGGTCACATTCATACTCAAAGTATGACTGGTAGAGTACGTAGGTGTAAATATAAGTGCAATATGTTTGCAGTGTTTTGCTTTTTTATACTTTATTACATTTATATTTCTTATTTAAATGAAAATGCCATTGGAGAACAGATGCAACGATATCTCGTTCATATGTGCACTTTGTTTATGTTGTGAATGACAATAAAGTTTTTGAAACTTGAAAAACTAATTAAAGTCGGAAATGACAGAACAAAAACGAACAGAATTAAAGACGAAGAAAAAAGCATCCTGTTGTTTCAACTTTGGACAAAAAATATAAAACTAATCTGATCAAAAGATTGTTCTTAAAATCAATTCTGAATAGATGATATGATAAATACTATTGTTAGAAATAAACGATTGATTACTACTGATAACCATTGATTAATATCAAGTCTGAATTTACTATGTAAGAAATCAGACTGTCAGTTGATCACAAGAATGTATTCATTTGTTAATCTTTAATCTACTTTGTTGAGTTATTTCACTGTTTTTACTTGTTGTCGTTGTTAATAAAGTTATAGAAAGCCTCGTCACTGGGCGGGGCTTATCTGCGTGCAGCTGACATTAGAACTCGGAAGTCATGTGATCCGCGCTCAGTCACAACAAAGATGGCGACGGGGAAGAGACTACTCTGCGCTTCTCTGATGTTTCTGATGTTTGTCGCAGTGGAAACTTTCACACGTAAAGTAAGAACATTTCAAACGTTAAGACACAAACTGACAGACAAAGTTTTCACATCGACTGAGAAAAAAAACTGGTCTTGTAATCAATCTTTTTATCGATTATAAGCGAATTTTGATCGATAATGGTTCCCCAACGATGCTCTACCCTAAGGATCTTTTTCAAATATCAAATGTTCGTTTCATAAATTAAATGATTCTTGTAAATTTTGTAAATTAAAGAAACAGTTATTGATCATATAACAGGACTATTGATTATAAATCAATCCATAAAACAATGTTCGCTGTAAAACATCGTCGCATTTTTGACTCAATCGATTTTTGACTACACAATTATTTAAAACAGATGTGTGATGATCAATAAGCAGCCAGGTCACATTGATTATCACATGAAGGAATGTCATCGTGATTATTGTCTTGTCCATTTATGAGCTTTCAGACAATCAGTGTCGCTGATCAGTCTTATTGATCAGTGATGGGTGGATTTAGTGACGCTGTTTCTTTTCTCCTAGGTGTCACTGGAACTGAATCCCGGCGCAGCCACGCCCCCTCCTGCTGGCGACCTGCTGCACGTGAGAGCTGTGGGAGAAAACGACACACTGCACTACCTGTTCTGTAGCCAAGGGGCGCCATCGCTGCTGCTGGTCCACACAAACACTTCCTCTTCTTCTGTCTCGGTCTGATAATTTTATTTTCATGCTTCACTTTCTTTCTCCTGTTTTTAATTTCATGATGCAGTTTCTGCTTGAGTAGAATGAATCCAACTAATATAAATAATCTGAACAATGTTTCGTCTGATTCTACTAAAACGTGTGAATAGAAATTTTGGTGATCTACTTGTACGTTGTGAAGTTCTCAAAATATTGATCATGTATAAACTGAATTCATGAATTATTGTTTATGACGACACTCGTATTCATATTTGTTTTTTCCTCTCAGGTGAACTGGACTCAGTTCTTGACTCAAAACATCAGCGGCAGTGTGAAGGTGGAGCCAGAGAGCAGCATCCTGTACAGCAGTGCCCTTATTTTCAGCAGGGTCTGTAACCTCAATGGCAGTCCATCTTAACCCTTCACACACAGAGTCAGTCCATCTTAACCCTTCACACACAGTCAGTCCATCTTAACCCTTCACACACAGTCAGTCCACCTTAACCCTTCACACACAAAATCAGTCCACCTTAACCCTTCACACACAGCTTCAGTCCACCTTCAACCCTTCACACACAGCGTCAGTCCACCTTCAACCCTTCACACAGCGTCAGTGAACCTTAACTCTTCACACACTACGTTAGTCCACCTTCAACTCATCACTGACCAGGTGTGTTTGTGCTTCTTGTTGTCAGCTGTTGGAGTACGATGACGTAAACAACACGGCTGAGGTGACCTCCAACCTTTTTCCTCCTTACGAGTTGCAGGACATCAGCTGGTCTCGTCTGAACCTGTCAGGTACGACAGCTGAGCTCTGTGGCGGCGCTGCTAATGGCTCCGTCTGCTTGCAGGTGAGTCACACGGGGTTAGGTGACCTACATACCCCAGTGCGCCATCCATATCTATATCTATAATCAATCTTAAAGATTTTGTTTTTTTTCTGCAGCTGTCTGTGTTCGAGTCAGAGGGGCGTGGTCAGCCCTGGCCCCGCCTCTTACACACAGAAAACTCCTCCCAGTTGGTTGTGTGTCTTGATGGTTTGTTGCCACGGGCAAACCGTTCTAGGTTCCTATTGGAGCTGCAGGCGGTGGGTGGGGCTCATCCTCCGAGCAGAGTGGAGGTTTACCGATCGATTGACGACGAGTTCACACCATCAATATTCAAGGTGATCAAGCAATAATCAATATGATTGAAGCTTGTTTACACAGGAAGTTAGATCAGCAATCATGTGACCTCTCACGTGTGTTGACCTCTTACCTCTCAGGTGTCTCAGTGGGTTTCTTCGGTGAGCCGCAGTTCGGATGTTCTGGGTTTTGTGCAATGGAAGCCGGTGGCGTACCGTCGCTCAGCGCCGGCTCTGGAAGATGCGACGCCGTGTCGTAACTCTGACCTTCAGCCTCAGATTGGGGACAAGGTGGCAGCTGCTTCGGGGCTGGTCCGAGCGTTCTATACAGAAGTGGAAGCGTTTGGACTGAACATGAGCTTCGGTTTGGCAGGAGACCCGTTCTACAACAGCACCAAGTTCCTCAGCTGGTCGGTTCTGGCCCGGATGTTTTGTTTGTGATGTGATTTTGCATTTTTACTACATTTCTTCTTCTTCTGCAGGACGTTATTGATGGGTGTCGGTCGTCCTCCCGTCGACTCCTTCTCTCTGCTTGTCCTCATTATCATGGCGGTGGGTCTCGGCGCTCCCATCATCCTTCTGATACTGGGCGGAGTCTGCGTCTGTGTTCGGAAGAGGAAAGCAATCTCGACAACCACCTACGAGCCAATCAACTGACAGCTGAGTCCCAACCAATCAGAAGACAGACTGTTTTAAATTCATTGTTTTAGACTCGCGGGACATCACCACATGAAGACGCGCCTCTGAAGTCCAGTTTGGTACTGATCAATTTGATTGATTATTGGCTGAAATAGTAATTGAAATATTTTTTTTACAATAATAAACTCTTAGATTCTAATCAATAATTACATGAGAAACATTTGTCTTTCTTCGGAAGCGCTGAGGATTGATTGAAATGATCAATGAGCAGATCCATTGATCGGCATTACTTGGACTTGAAAGATGTGAAACAACAGCTGCAACTCGTCTTCTGTAGTTTAAAGGGACCATCAACAATGAAACTGATCAGTTGATCAACTCAATCAGATTTTTACTTCACTAAAAGGGGCACAAACAAAACAAAATAAATAAATAAGCAAACTAAGAAAGATGGACGGGGAGAAGAGACGGTCAGATGTTGAAGGCTATGTCCAACAGAACAGTCTTAAGTGATGTTTTGAATGTAGGTAGGTAGGGTAGATACTTTATTTATCCCGAGGGAAAATTGTGATGGAGGATGAGTCTCTGATGGGTTGGGGTAGAGGGTTCCAGAGGGTGGGAGGAGTGATCAAGAAAGCCCTGATCTGAGGTTGGTTCGGGGAGGGAGGTTGGCAGCAGCAGAACGGAGGGTACGGTTGGGACTGTGTCTGTGGAGAAGGTCAGTGAGGTAGGATGGGGCCAGGTTCTGGAGGGCTTCTAGGTTAGGAGGAGGTTGGTCCAATGAAGATAATTTCCGATTTGTCGCAGTTTAGTTTGAGGAAATTGAATTGAAGCCAGGATGTTAATTCAGTGATGCAGTTTGTCAGGTAGAGTGGGTGTCGTCGGTGATTTACTTGGTGGAGATGACGAGCTGGATATCATTGGCGAAGCAATGGAACTGAAGACCATGACGATGGATCAAATGACAAGGAAATGTTTAATTTTCTTTTCATTTTGATTAATTGAATATTTTATTTATTTCACAAGATAAATTCATTTACAGTCAAAACATGGCGCCGTTTTCATGGACGCTCCAACCAGCCAATCAGAGCAGGTTTCAATGATGATGTAACAACTCACCATCTCTCAACCCATAAAACAACACAAACTGATTCAGAACCAATCAGAGACCAGCGTGATCCAGTTCAGCCCAAAGAGACATCTGGTTAACGATAAAATGTTTAAAACGTCTGAAAACGTCTGACTCCCTCAGGATTAAATCAAACAGTCAAGTTCTGGTCTCAGTCCACTTTAGAGTCCATGTTGTTAAGATACTGCTGCAGGATAAGACCAGGTCCAGGTCTCAGTGCCGGTCTAGTTGTCCTAGATGGACTCGATCTGGCGACGAACCTTCTCAGAGGCGAGGCGATCGAGCCAGCGCTGTCGGACAACCACGAAGACGGCAAACAGTGCTGTCAGAGCCAACATGGCCGCTTCGAACTTCCAGAAGCGGTGTTCCTCCATCACAGCAGAGCGACAGCTGGAGGACAGAAGGTGAAGGAACATTATTGTGAAAAGGCCTCACATTTTCCTGTTTGACGCCGCTATTTCCACGGTTGAGATGTCTCGTCAATGAAGTCAAACAAACCAGGAAGTAAAAAGAGTAAATGGAGTTTGACCTCTTGTACTCGTCTCGGTTGGATTTGGTGCAGTTGACTCGTTCCACGTATCCCGTCAGTCTGCAAGCCAACCACGACCTCTGAAACAACACACATTTGTCTCAAAAGACGCACTCGTCTCTGAACTAAAGGAGCAGTGCGTTGAATTTACAGGGGGCGGGGCCTCTTCCACAGAAGCGCATGCTGCATCGACAGTCGGCCAGAACGGACGAGTTCACTTCGACCCGTGTCCTTATTCATTGTTTAAATTAGAAGATTATGTATTGAGTTGATGAAGCAGCGAGCTGACCCGCGCATGTCAAAGGTTGATAAACAGTTTACTTTGAATTCTTCAAAATAAAATTCCTCCTTTTTGATACCTAAAAGCTTTTATTCTGAATCAGCCAAATCAGAAAATGTTCCGTCAATAACTTCATATCACACAACTTCACTGAAAGTAAACCAATAAAATAAAGCAGATAAATAAACTACTGATCTTCGAGATTCAGTCAGAAGACAAAGACTTTTAAAAACGTCTCTGGTCTCCTCACAGATGATGGGAGTGTCCTACACACTCTTGTTTGTGGGTTTGACGAGGGGACATAGAGGGGATGGCTGCGTTATGCGAGTCGTCACCACGGGCCGCTTAGAGATGTCGCCAACATGCTTTGGCCACAAGGGTCCTCCGGGTTCTTTTGTGACTGCATGCTGTTACACCTCAACAGAAACTTTCCGCTCCTGAGTGGAACTACTGACGGAGGCTGACTGTAAAAGATGTCACGAAACCTCCAGTCGTTCAAACCAACACTGACATCAAGTTTGTTGACAAACCCTCACTGTTGAGTGAGGCGGAGCAGAACATTTTAAGACACCATGGCTGCCCATTGGTAACCTGAACTCTTCAGCAGAGACCAGCTGTCACTGAGGACATCAGACTGGCCAGCTCCTTGTCCATCCATGTTTTTAAGAATGTTCTTGTGCCTGTTTAGGGACGGCTGCGTCCTCTTTAATAAATCTGTTAAAATAAAGTTTCTTGCTCCTGAACATCTCAACGCGTTCAATCGCCAACTGTACTGTCATGTGTGTGTTTGGCGCTCCGCCCCTTTTTGTGCAGCCCCCAGATGTTGGAGCTCAGCAATGCAAGCCTGTCCCATGTTTGAAAAAAGATGTCCAGAAGATAACGGTCGTATGAAAGACTCAACTTACAGTCTGGAAAGCATTGCATGGAGAACAGTCCGCAGTAACCACAAAGTCCTCCAGGCGCCAGCAGGGGTCAACAGATTTCACGGCTGCAGAACAAACATGGGTCAAAGGTCAGACCCAGCTCAGGTTCTGATGATCTTTAGTTTGACACAACAGATCAATTAAAATGTTTACCTGTCGGATTTTCTTCGCTTAGCAGAGCTGCTCCAAACACCCTGAAACACAAGGAGGAACACATCAGACCCCAGTTCTGGTTCAGTGTTCTATTTACTCTGGACCATCTCTGGTTTTGTCTCCATCCACTCCTATCTTATCGTTCCAGTTCTTCCATGAGTGAGTCGTACACAAGAGACCTCCCAAAAAAACGAAAAGAAACAGATTCAGATTCAGATTCAGAGTACACTGTTATAAAAAGAGAGACAAAGAACCCCTGGATCCCCTAAAAGATCTCTAGAGCCCCTAAAGAATCCCTGTATTTCCTAAAGTATCTCTGGAACCCCTGAGACATTGTACCACTGCATTCCCTACAGGAGCTCTACAACCCCCTACAGAGCCCCAGGATCCCTGAAGAACTATGGAGCACCAGTCCAGCGGGACCCCTGGAACCTCATTTGTCTGGACTGATTGACTTGGACTCACCTCAGGGACACGAGGCCCCAGAACAAAGCGTGCAGAACGAGGACTCGAGGCCGACAACAAGCCACTGGGATCCGACAGTCACTCTCCATCAGCCTACTCCTCCACCAGGATGCCACCACAGCCACGCTGACTTTTAATCGTTCTTGACTAACTCACTAGTTTCAGTCACGTCATTTGACGGATGATGGTTTGGATTTATGGCTTTTTGCTGGAAGATAAAAGGGATTGATCAATCAACAAAGATTCTCTTGATCAATAACATCATTCTGCTTAGAAGTTAAGGATCATCTGAAGACTGTGTATTTGAATTGATCATTCACAATACTGTTGAAGTGTACAGAAGCTTTGAATTCAGCTGATTCTTCTTCAGAAGTCGATCGGTTGATTTGTTCACATGATGAAACGAGACTATCTGAATATAGACATTTCTTTGATTTACAATGTATTTATTCATTAAATACAGGAAACACCATCATGTTGACACATGTTGATAGTTAAATAAATGTTTAACTCGAAGTTTCACACTTATTTGACGAATAAAAGGAAGTGTTCCTATTTCCAAAACAACGCTTAGCTAAACAGCTATGTTAGCTGTTTAGCTAATTATCGATACCGTAACTTTAGTTTTAATCCAACCAAATGAGGTCACGCGGACTCAATGTTTCGTACACGTTTAACGTCACATAAGAGCCGTAAAATGTTATTTACAGGTGAAAAAATGTCTTGCGAAGAAACATTATGCAGCTCAACATCTGCTAATGCTAACCGTTAGCTTACCAACATTGTATTGTATTATAACACGGATACATGCAAACGGTAGCCTGTCATTGTATTGTATTATAATACAGATCAATGCTATCGCTAGCCTGAAATCATGGTAATTTATTACAATACAGATAAATGCTGACGTTAGCCTGCTATCATTGTATTCTATTAGAATATGGATACATGCTAACATTAGCCTGCTATCATTGTATTGTATTAGAATACGGATACATGCTAACGTTAGATCGCTTATCCCAACGTCTGACACTCACCCACATCAGACATGTTACAATCCAACTGGAAACAAAAGAAGAACGTTTATAAACAAGTGGACGCACATATAACGATAATCTGACGGTGAGCAAGTCTCTGGTCTGATCCACCGACTGGTACCGCAGGAATGATCTATCTGCGGTCTCGCACCGACAAGCTACGTTCAATCACACAGGTATCACGTCCGATAGGGACCCTTCAAAGTAATAGTACTAGTGGTATAGTAATTATCTTTTGAAGCTAAACTTAAATGATTAGAACCAGAACACACGTTATGATTCAATCATCTTTATTATAATCATTAAACAAACAACATTGAACACTATGACAAACAGTTATTAGATGGATTTACTGCTGATCATGAAATCAGTTATTGTAACTGAAAATTCTCATTTGGTTTAAATCACCTTTGACAATTTGTCAGAAAAAGGAGTTTTGATCATCGTGTTACTGCACAGAGTAAGTTAAACATTTACTTTGAAAGCCATAGAGCGTGACTTCCTAATGTGTTGGAAACGCAGTGTTGGCTCCCCAGTTACGTCATCGATGCTAATCAAAATAACCCTGTGTACCATAGTATAATCCAACAACAATCCTCCTTCACGAGGATTACATGTTTAGTAATTTGAGTTGTATTTATTTATTTTGGAGGATGTTGACACCTGTGATGGGTTCTACTGAGAGCCAATCGTTCTCATCTAATCTGTTCCTAATACAGTGTAGCCTCCCGCGATAAGAGAGCTAGGAGAGTTCGCTGGTTTTGAAGCTTTTATTTAACTGCATATAACACAGGATACTGTGGCCCGTAGCCAACGACAAAAAACAATATTCAAGAACCTCAGGTGAACTCCCTGCCCATGTCTACCTACTTCCGTTTCCCCCGAACCAGAAGAACACCCCCAAATACATTAACACATGTAATCACCCTACCCCACATGTGTGAACCATCTCAGACAATAACAGAGCAACACACTTAAAACAAACGCAGTCCGTTACAATATAATAAACAAGCAGAAATATAATAAACAAGCAGAAATATAACAAACAAGCAGCTATTAGCCCCGCCCCTCCATGTTAACAGATGGGCAAACTAAAAGCTGAAAGTTGACATCAGAAATATTTTCCTCAAAGATGGTTTCTGTCATTTCAGGTTGTTCTTATCACACAGATGTTTGTTCAAGTGTTTCTGACACGTTTGATTTTAATGAGTTTCTTGATGCTACAAAAAGAGGAAGTGACATCATGATTGGCAGCTGCTCTGAGGGAAGTAACTTGGCTTAGTAAAAATGACAATAAAGCAATCTTCGTACAGTGTCAGCAGGTGGACATCAACATGTCCTCTGCCGTCCCCATGAATCTCGTTCACAGACTGTGGACGAAGAAATGTGAACACCTCGAGCCCCTTGGACAGCGGCACACCTGACCAGATTGACTACGCCCCGAGCTCCGCCCCCACCAGCAGAACCTCCCCAGGTGACACTGAAACAGAAAAAATACCTGCTGACACTGCAAACAAACAGGTGAGCTGATGTAAGCAGGTTTGGCTGACTTGCTTACAAACGACCGCCGTCAATCAATCAATGGAATAATTATTTGTACAACATAGGTCAAAGATGAAGTGCAACTCTGTGAAACCAGAGTTACAGATACACCGCCTGATGTACAATGAACAACAAAGTGTCAAATAATAAGTCAAAGAATGAAAGTAAAGGAAGAGGTGTGTTGTTAGTTGACTTTTAAAGATCCAGTCCACAGTCTGTCTCTATGTCTCTCTGTGTTTCTGTGTCTGTTCGTTTCTGTGTGTGCGTGTCTGTTCGTCTCTGTGTGTATCTCTGTGTGTGTTTGTGTGTCTCTTTGTTTGTGTTTGTGTCTGTGTGTGTCTCTCTCGCTCCAGCGTCACATGAGACTTCAGACAAACTTATCAGTTGTTCTTCACCCTCGAGTCTTGTTTTTTCTCGTTTGAAGCTTTGAACTTTCGTTAACAACAAACTGATCTAAAATCATCGAAAAGTGTTGTGTCATGGAATCAAACGTCGGGGCCGGCTCGGTAAGTCGGTCGCAGGTTGGGAACCGAAGCTCTTACCAGGACAGTGACCCTGCGTCTCTTCAGTCGCCGGCAGAGTCCCGGAAGTCGACTGAATCCGTTGTTCAGAGACGTAATGAGACTCGATGACGTCACAACAGCTGCGACCTGAAAGAGACAACGGACATGTTCCAAACTAAACATCTTTCATCATCTTCTGTTCATTTCAATTCTCATTGACAAAAAAATTAAAACACACAGAGACAAGCAACAAGTGAGTCAATATAATATAATTTAATCCTAATAATAATAATTATAACATAGATTTATATAGAATTGAATCCAAAAGCAGTGACACGTGAAGCAGAAGTTCAGCAGAGAAAATGAACTGAATCGTCCATCAGTCGTTTGACTTGTAACAAACGAACTCTGATATCGAAACCATGTAACTCAAACATGATCGGAACGTTTTACCCAGCATGCACCTGGCCTACCTGCATCGGAGGTGTCGGCAGGCTGCAGTCGACCGTCTGCAGACACAACCAGCCGATCAGCAGCATGAAGACTGGACACAAATTGAGCTTCATCCGTCAATCGTCAATAATCTGCCAGCAGCAGGACTCTTCCTCTTCTGTGTTGATGAAAGCAGTCAGAGGCTGAGGGAGGAAACAGAATAATCCTCTTAGTCTGCTTTATGGATCACATGACCATGTGATGACATCAATCCCCTCTATTCCAATCAGCAGATTAAACAGAGACTAGAGTGGAGGAAGCACTCGGGTTATTGATCTCTAATCAGAAATCTTATAAACAAATTCAAATTTCAGAAGCTTTTTCTTGCAGCAGAATGGGTCTTTAATTGTGGTGTCCCACAAGAGTCTGAGCCTGGACCTCTGTTATCCACTTATGTACGCTTCCTTCACGTAATATCAGGAGAAAACATAAACTGTGCTTGTTCTGCACACACACACACATATGCTGATCAATAAAACTGATGAAACCAGTTAATGAACCTTCAGACTGAAGGTTTTGAGACTCGGGTGCCACCTGGCGACAGGTTTCGTCAGGTGTCTTCCATGTTTTCGTGTTGAAGAGTTCTTTGGGGTTGTTCCTCACTGGGATCGAAAGTCTGCGGACAGCGGGGGTCGTACTGTACAGAATTTAAAGCCCATTGCGGAGTTGTGATTTATGGTTATACAAATGAATTTGACTGGACTTCAATTAACTGTGATACAGGACTCGAACCATTCGCAGGGTCTGTAGTGGTCCCTGACCCGTCCAAGTACCCTTGTCAGTTATACAGATTGCCTCTAGGGAACTTTTGCCAAATGTAATTCCTAGAATCACAGTGGAGTTTTGTTGCCTGGAAGGTTATGAGTCTGCTAAGTTCATTATCCAATCAGAATACTGCAGGGAGTCGTCCTCAGGTTGGTGTTGGTGTGTTTCTCCGTGGACCTTGAGTCTGCCGTTGGCCCCAAAAACAACGTTAGGCTCATGTTATTATTGCTTTGCAGTCACAGAGAGGCTGTTATGATTAACTAATCTTGAAGATTTTTGCTAATGTAAAAACACTGGACAGGCTCTCTCTCCGAATGATTTAACGCACCTGTTCTGAAGGAGTATGTAACATAAAACATAAATGAGCCCAATCATGGCTCACGGCCACAATGTGTCATCGAGTTCTTTCACTGTGGATGAATCGACAGGCTCCGCCTCCGACTGTCTCCCGAATGCAGCTTCATGTGTCTCTTTTGAATTGCTGTCAAAGTGTAACATTCTCCACAGAACGGGCAGGTGGACGGTTTCCTTCCTGTATGTGCTCTAATCTGAACATTCAGACTCCACTTTTGAGAGTAACTTTTACCAAAAAAATATTGCAACTGAACAGTTTCTCTCCCGTGTGAACTCTCATGTGTCTGGACCAACATCCTTTATCAGTAAAACACTTTCCGCAGAAAAAGCAACCAAATGGTTTCTCTCTTGTGTGGATTCTCACGTGTTTTACCACACGTAGGCCAGCTTGAGGAAACCTTGTCACTGCTGCATCCTGAATCACTGTGATGGAGTTTGGTGATTGACAGACTGTTAAAATCTGACTGAGCTTGCCTGGTCTGCTTCCAAGCTGGATGTGCTGATGGTCTGAGGACCCAAACTGTTGAGGAAATCCTCCAACTGATTCACTATTGCAAGGGTTTGCCGGGAATATTTGTCAAAAATGTATTTCATTTTCTTGAACTGATCACAGATAGTTTGATGAAGCGATATCAGTCTTAATAATCCATCAGCGGTTTGACACTTCAAACATGAAACGTTTTAACATCTGAACTACAGAAACCATTGATTGGTGGCTAACGTGAACAAACTAAAGCTCCCACGAGGCTTTGCGGGCGGTGCTTCCTGTTAGACTGGTGGCAGTTGTTGTGATTAGCTGCTAACAGAGAAACAGTCGTTCTGTTGAACCCTTCGTGTTAGCGCGGCCGATGCTAGCTAACATTAGCATGTGTGCTGTCTCCGGCTTCTTCCGGGTCCGGTGTGTGTGACTGACCTGCTCTGTGCAGCCTGACCTCGGGCTTCAGCCCGGCATCGAGCAGTCTCCTCTGGCGGTGGATCTCCCGCTCTGACCACTGAACTCGGTCTTCGTACTCCGCCACGGTTTCCTCCAACAGAGCGACGATCTCGTCCGCAGCCGCCGTTCGCCGCTCGGTGAGCAGCGCTCTCAGCACCGCGAGTTCAGCCGCTTCTCCTTTTTCCACCTGCAGCAGAAAGTCTTCAGCGGCGGCGCTGATCTGCTTATGTACCGACACCCAAAGCAGTTGCGCGGCGCACATGTTGCTGCTTTTCTGCTCGCTTCAGCCTCCCAGCTATCGAAGAGAGACAGCGGGGAGGGAAACACACACCGAGTTCCGCGTCGACATTTCACTTCCTGGAGGGTGAACAGCGACCTCTGCTGGACTGGAGGAGAACAACAACCTGGACTAATCCGGGTATCGGGGTTCATAATACAAATACTCTGAGTATAATAAGACTTTTAGTGTCAGCAGACTAGAAACATCCAAATGTGTGTTCGAGATGTTTCCTGTTATTTGACGTGACGGCATCAGTAACCGACGTCTCTTTATAATTATGTCTTTATTGACTTGACAGTTTTTATATTTGACAAGTGTTTGCAATGAAAACAAAAGTTTCTCAACATTCCAGCTGATCTTTTTATTGAATGTTGTTTATTCACTGAAAAACTACATTAGATTAGATTTTAAAACCTTTACTCTACATCTCTGTTTCTTTACATGAAAGAATAAAGTTCAAACACAGTTAAAACACTAATATTTTCAATAAACACAGTCGTCACTTCACTGAGAGGATAGAAATTATATCGCCATCATCTTCCTTCTGATGACAACACATGGTTCTGTAACAGTTTACATGTCATTTAGCAAATGCCTTCATCCAAAAGGACTTAGAACAGTTAACGAGGTTCGTACATTGACATGTCCACAATCCCACTCAGACAAACATTTTGTCTTTCTGTTCTTTTGTGTTTCACTTCTCATGAGTATCATACAGATGATCTTCTGCCACGAGGGGCAGCTAATTGTGTCGGCAGTTTAGTTTAGCTGTAAATGGTCACAGACAGACTGGTGATTCTTCAGTTCATAAAGACGAGTGAATCTTTCATTGCAAGCGCCGCACTTGAAGAGTTTCTCCTTTGTGTAGGTCGCTGTGTGGGGCACCAAATTTTTCTTCTGTGTAAATCTTTTGTCACAAACTGAGAAACTAAATGGTTTCTCCCCTGTGTGAATCCTTCTGTGCAGCTTCAATGATGCATTCTGGTAAAATCTTTTACGACAAAATGGGCATTCAAATGGTTTCTCTCCTGTGTGAATTCTAATGTGTCTCTTCAGATTGTCTTTGCAAGGAAAACATTTACCACATGTGAAGCAGCTTAGCTGAACCTGCCTGTTGATATATCCTGAATCACTGACAAGGACTTCTGTGTTTCTCACAGAGTTTGAACCTGGCTGAGAGACACCAGGCTTTATTGAGTCGTCTTTACTGTCATCAGTGTCCAAGTTAGGAGAGTCCAACGCCTTGTCGTCAGTATCAGACTGTAGAAGTGGATCTGAGTTGCCTGGTTCTGATCCTCCACACTCGTCTCCATCAGTTTCTGTTTCCATGTGTTGAGTTGGGCTGCTGGTTAGAGGCTCTGCCTCTCTGTTCTCCTCAATTGGACTCTGATGAAGCTGTGAGGACTGAGGTTTCTCTTCATCATCTTCACCCTTCACAGGGACAGGAGTGAATGGGAGCTTGGTGATATCAGCCTCCTCCAGCCCTTGAAGCTGCTCTCCCTCCTGACTGGTCCAGAGTTCCTCCTGTTCCTCTTTAATGGGTGGGGGCTCTGGGTCCTCCTGGTCCAGACTGGAGCTCCACTCCTGCTGCTCAGG
>CAAKHC010002455.1:0-37981 GCA_901007825.1 Macroramphosus scolopax
GAGGAGAGAGGAGAGAGGAGAGAGGAGAGAGGAGAGAGGAGAGAGGAGAGAGGAGGAGGAGAGAGGCTTTAAAAATATCGAAAATAAAAAAAAAAAAGATATGAGTGTTAACCAAGACCGAGGTGGGAGACATGCAATTGATACGTTTCTAAATATAAAGAACACATTAACACTTTCAATAGAGTGTGTGTCCCAGTCACACACACACATCCTATAGTTCTGTGCTTACGAGTTCAAGTTTGAGCTGTGGGAAATGATGTGTCAAAGTCTCTCACAGAGACACTGCAATAACACAGAAATATGAAAGTGTCAGCCATCACCTGCTCGGCAGGCTGCGATACGGCCATCTCCTAATCAAATGAGGCTGATTGGGAGCGACATGTTTGATCAGAACGAATTAAAGCAGAAATGAGACTGATTACCTGCCCTGTCAAGCAGAGCGACATCACACTAGATAGGCAAAGATGGCAGAGCTAAGATGTTAAGCCCGTGGTACTGCTAACCAATTTATATGTTGATCCAAGGATTGCACTGGAGCACAAAACAAATCAGTTATTTTAAGATTTTCTAAGATTGGGTGAGGACCATTGGATAACCTCATGAATAGGTGACTGGAAGGATTCTTCCTCCCCTGAATTACGCCAGGCAATTTGGATTCAAAGGTCTGAGCTACTTCGATAGAAAGAAACTAATTGAGGCTGTTGAGACAAACGATGAAAAAGAAAATGAATGGGTGAAAGATAAAAAGACAGGACATGAGATGGGTATAAGACAAGAAAAAAGGCTGCTGCCAAACATTGTCAGGCTAATCTGATGTGACAGCCTCGCGAGCCTCAAACCATGACCAGAATTACACTGAATATCCCCGTCTGGCGCGGCTTGTAAGGGCCACATGGTGAGGTGCGCATCTGCATGTCTGCATATGTGACTCTCTAAGTGTGTGTGTGTGTGTGCGTGTTCATATGTCTTCCCCAGAGGCAGGTCTATATCTGTGTCTCTGAATCTGTTTAGGCAGCATGGAGAATGACACAGTTACTCCCAATGGGCCAAGTGTATGGACATTAACTCAGCCAATGATCCTAACAATTAAGCTTGGGGTTTGTTACCGTGTGTGTGTGTGTGTGTGCGTGTGTGTGTGTGTGTGTGTTGACTGCATGCAACGTGCACTTGCAAAGTTTAGAAAGTTGAAAAAGAAACTCTCTCTGTGACACATTTTCATACCTCATCCGTCTTGAGACGCTGCACTCTGTCATTTTAAATTTTTTGCAAAGACCAAGCAATTAAGAGTCATTACTCCTTCAATATAACGGGTTCTTTCAATAATGAGGACAAACGAGGAGAGATGTAGCTTTCGGGACAAGGGGAAGACAAGAGCATGTCTTATCCTATCGTCTCCCCTCTCTACCTCTCCAATCCTTCCCTTTGCTCTTGACCTGTCCAGTCTATTTTTCCGCAATAGTCCTTCTTGTTGTCTGACCCGGGCTTCAATCAAGGGTCTAAATCTTTCCTCTCCTCTGCCGATGTCCGCCATTGTTGATTAGAGCAACCCGCATTATTGTCATTAATACAATGGCCCTGACATTCATTTTTGTCACACTCTGATTTAAAGAGTTTCCACCCTTCCCCCTCTGATAATCGGTTAATCCTGACTTTTACTTTCACTTCCAGTCTCAGCTGCTTTGATTCATCCCCTCTGTTCATCCCTTTCCCAAACAGTACTGCCCGCTGGGTCTCTTCACTCACTGTCAGTGAGCTTTCCATTCCAAACCTCTCTATTGTGTTACACTATGCACTCCCTTTTCTGTCACTCTTACATTTTCCTTTGGCCCTCCCTCCCTCCCTCCCTCTCCTCCATCCATCCATCCTTCTGTCCGCTCAGTCCATCTGTCGAGGGGCTCAAAGAGTTTCCTGCACCAGAAGTGATCCCCTGCTGAGCTTGTTAAGTGTCATAAACGATCACAATGTTTCCAGCTAGTCGGCCAAGTGGATGCAGATCCACTCCAAGCATTTCCCTTCAGGGCTGCACCGTAATGCTCCGTCTGCCTCAGGGTCAAAGGTCGGTTAATAATGGGGTGTTTAGCAGACTTATAGTTTTGGGGAAGGTGTTTAGGTTTCTCCTTTACTTGTGGCAGTCGGGTTTATTACTCTGATTGGGGCATGATTGGGTGTTTTATTGTCCTTGACATGCTGTTCGATACACCAACTCAGCATTCGTTCCAGTGTGTTTCCCACAAAGGCCTCACTTCAACGGATGAGAGAGGTTTACAAACGTACTTCTGTAATTAGATACAACGGCGACAAAAAAAACCAGTTTGTAGTAGCAAAAAAAAACTCAAGGAAGTTCAAGACTTGAGGGCTTTTTGCTACATGACACGAGTCCTTTTGCTCCATGTGTTGACTTCAAACAGAAACTCGCACTTGCTCCCACACAAAAGCGCAGGCAGAAACGGCACCGACAGCAAAAATCAGCCATTAAACCTTAAGAGACGGGGGAGAGAGATGGATAAAAGGAATGAAAATATGGAATGGAGTGAGGAGGAAGACAGACGGGGAAGTGGCAGAGGGCTTCTCATTAGAGAATCTCTTGTAACTGAGAGTTTTGAAATGACAGCAGATTTACGTGAGAGCATAATCCGTCTGTGCTCTGCCACGGGTCTGCTACCTCCTGCGCCACTGAGGGGGAATGTCTTCTATCCAAAAAAAAAAAGCGGCAGAGAGTTAGGGCGGAGAGGGGCTGAGGCTCGGGGAAATTCTATGTAAATATAGATAGAACCACTGGGGAGGGTCTTCAACAATGTAGAACTCTAAAATGTTTGATCTCTCAGTAACAGTGAACCTATGGCCGTTTTAAATACTTTGTGACTTCAAATATATTTGGTAGACGCATCCCTGAAGACTGTCGTTATATTTTCAGTGGAGAGGAGCAGGTCAGCCAGTGTAACGCTTCTCATACTTGGCACAGCAACAAACAGAATGTACCAAATATGAGAGGAGGCGCATTATTCAGCTGTCAAAAAAGACACATACAAGCTCACACTGGGAGTCTAAACCTACTTCTTGCATCTATTGTTGGGAAAATGCCAATGTAATTTTCAACCAAGTGTGCATCATCACAACATAGATATTATGATAAATATATGCAAATACTCAACACTCAGCTTCTAATGTATCATCAGGATATATGCCTTGGGAAGCAATGAGTTACCTTATTGCTTTACACGTGTGTTCATTGACATCATTAATAGCAGGTCTATGATGTTTCCCTTCTTTCTCTCGCCATCATCAATCAGTTTCTGGAATTATATTAATACAGTTATACATATTGACTATTCTAGGGAGTTGAGTGAGCCGACATCAGCTTTGGTTTCGCTGCATGAATATTGTTGCTGCAGTGTTTCACAGCAAGTATCAGCAAATAGAACTTCCACTGCTTTCTTCTGGTCTCTGTTATTTGACTGCCTTTGTAATACGGTTTCTTTTATTCACAGCATTATAACAACTGTTCAGTCATGGGATTTATGTCGTGAGGACATTTCGTAACATTGAATTAAGTCACTTTAGTTGAATATTTGTTTTACAGAAAAAACACAGTTGCAAAAGTTGAATTATAAGCCTTTTGCATTCTACTGTTTGTGTCTAAATTACTTTTGGAAATGAAAGGTGACAGACTGGGAGTGTCTCACTGGGTTGGAACACCGCTCTGCTCCTAACCATGAGTAGGGGGGATGCTGCTGGTGGGCAGAGAGAAGGAACGCAAAAACAGAACGAGACAGACGGAGACAGAGAGGCAGAGACAACTGGGAGCATGTAAAGTTGCCTGGAGGGGGGCGCGCTTCCCCCGAAGCAACAATGTCGTCGCCTCAAACAGTGTTTTAATTAGCTACATGGGGAGGGATAAACACAAATTATGACATTGATATATTGGTGTTCTAGCCTCTTGCAAAGCCTATCCTGCTGGAAAAAGAACAGTTTTATGAACAGAGGAAGGCGGTTCAGACTGGGACATCAATGCACCGAACCATATGTTCCTCCTGGCTCTATCTTTGAACATGTCAGACACCATCTCCGAGGAGTTTGAATAACTAACCGACTAGTCTGCCGTTTGCATGGCTAATATGACAAAGTGGGTGTCACTCACTGGTAATGACTGCTTCTTCAAACGCTTTCAAATAGATTTACAGCAAAAATGGTGAGCACCCATACATATAACTAATTGATGCCCCTGTGCATTTTGTCAGCGCAGCCTTGCTTGAAATTACATGTTTCTGGTTTTCCCTTTCCCTCTTTGGTGCGCTCAACCCTAACTCTCTCTCTCTCTCTCGCTCTCTCACACAAACGCACACAAACTTTCCTCTACAAACCAGAACTGCAGCTAATATATATTGAGGGGAGGGGGGAAAATACCCACCCTAATATTCAAATATGCACTATATATTTCACTGGATATCACAGCTAATTTATCTTGAAAGTTAATTAGCGCTAGTGGACAATTGATATAAGGTTTTCAGTGGCTGATATTTTGAGACAAGGGAAGTCGATGACAAATGTTGCAGGCTTTTCTAATAACATTTTTTATTATAGACACAATATCACTGAACTTAGATGAACATTTAACACTGAAGTTATTGTCTACAACGTTTTCTTATTTGCAAAGATAATCAAAAACGAAAGTTATGAACAAAAGAAATATTTGAATTTAATGAATGAATAAGTTTGTGGACCTTACAAGTAAACTTCAATAAATAAATGACTGCACAGTGCTGACATTTTGTTTTATAAAGAAAATGCAAATAATCAGCCTGATTAATCAGTCTGCCACTAGCTCAGGGCATATTAAACTATTAATGTTGCCGGTGAAACACAAACAGGTAAAGTGGAAAAAAACAGAGCACTGTATGGAGCAGAGGTTTTCAAAGAGGGAGGTGGGTCTTCCCTGGGGGGCTCGAAACAGTGTCAGGCAGGCTCATTGAATGGAACTGAAAGGATATTACATCGGTTATCAAAAGAACATGAGGTGGACTAGTCTCAAAGTATATAATTTGCTTAAATATATAGTTGAGTTACAGTAGTTTCTGTTCTTCTTGTTGATCTCATGTATTGAATTTTTTTATATTTCAGAATATAAACCCAATCAATGTTTACTCCGTTATTACAGCCTTGCAGAAAAACCACCACACAACACGTGGATGACTGCTGCTGCCTGTTAACGGAAGTGAAGTGAACGGGAAATGATACATGACAGGTCGCTTAGGCACCAAATCTCTCTTGTTGTGTCTCTCACACACGCGCGCACGCGCGCGCGCACACACGCTCACACTTCCGCCGTCACGCATCTCTTCAACCTGTGACAGTGAGGGGAGCTTTTTAATTCCGTCCCGCTCCAATACAAATGTCACACATCACGCAGATCAAATGAGATTTGTACATAACTCGTGGTGCTCGTCGGAGGAGAGCACGTCTCCCTGCATTTGTGCGTCGCTGAAAGTTTCTTTCAAAACTGCATCACCCCCAGAAATGTCACGCTCCGTCACACAAGATACGATATGGAATTAAAATTAATCTTGGTCGCCCACGTTGTCGAGTAAAAGTCCTACGCAAGATATCTTTAAGTGAATACGGAATCTTTGCAGGAATGAACAGCGAGAAGAGTGAAACTCACCTATCGAGCGTGTTGTCTGCCGGACTGGAAGCTTCCTCTCACTCGACTGTGGCGATGTGCGTCCCTCCTCTTTCTAATGTCCTCACCGTGTCCCCGTCACGGCTGCTGGAGTGAGACACATCGCGATCCAATGGGAAGAAAACATGCATCCTCCATTTAGGAAGTACAAGAGGCTGTGCTGAAGGTCTTCTCTAAACACGCCGTCTACCTGTGTCACCAGCTGCCTGTGTTCAGAGAGGAGAGGGCGGTTTGCTCTGATCCTCACTGGCTGCTCCAGCTTGGACGCACTGAAACACTGGAATAAGGCACGAATCCTATGTCAGGACTTTGTAGAGAAAATTCAATTATAGTTTTCTTAAGGAATTGGTAGAAGATGCCCCCATCAGGTTGGGTTAAGTATCATGGAAAAAGCGACGTTTAAGTTACATCAGCTCATTAAGGAGATTACTATTCACATATTTACAATGTTTGAAGATGTTTAAGTCCCAGTAGGGAGCAAAAGTTCTCTCTCCTTGGACAATGTTGCAGATTTGTTGAAGGTGTTTGTGTTTTTCACTTTGGAAAATTAATATTTCATACGAAGCTATCCAGACTTATCTATAATTCAGAAACGTCTGACTGGGGGTCGGTGGGTGGCCATGGGCTGGGCAGTGAGCCCTGGGGAGCCCAGTCACACCACCAGACTGTGACAAATACAATACACTCTGTGACCAAAAGATGATGGGGCTTGTTGCTGGGGAAGACAGGCAAATTATCCTCAAGGTACACCACTGATTCTTAACATGATGCAGACAACAAATCTCCACAAGCATAAACGATAACATCAACTTTTATGTTTTCAAACATGAATATCCCAACCCAGCAAAACATGAACAGTAACAACAAACCAAAAGTAACAGTGCAGTGCCCAGGCTCTCTGAACAAAACAAATATATCAATGCAATCAGATTTGCCTCACGCAGGAGACCGGAGACCAATGGCAAAATAAAACAACTGAGAACCAGGTCAAGGGAAAAAGAAAATCAGTGTACACCATTTCACAAATGTGCATTTCCATACGAAGCTTTTTAAAAGCTTATTAAGTTTAACTAAAAGAAAAAATAGTGCACTTACCCATTCAATGTCAATAAAACACACCGTGCAAGATCACCTGCCACTAAATTAAAACCCAAATATGAACAAACAGTATGAAGTGAACAGTGAACATATTTTCCCAAAGAACAGAGAATATCAATATAAATCATGTCCTTTTTCTACGTAGATTAAAACAGTTTTGCACTCCGAAGGTAAGTGAGTGTTTGTAATTAATCAAATGAACAAGCAGAATATCTGAATTGCCATTCGACCTTAACTGGAGTTCCACTTTCTAGTACAATGCTGGAACAACTTGAGTGCTGAATAAGACGCTGCTAATTAAATGTACCTTGTTTGCACAGAGAGCCATTGCAGAGGATTATAAAGCCCCAGCATTTAAAACAACTACAAAAATGAATAAAACATAAAATATAAATAGGCACAAAGGGTGAGCTTAAAAGTTTTCCCTTTTTCTTGGGGAACTAACAAAGAAAGAAAAAAAAATGAATGTGAGCCTTTTCATTAGCCAGTATGGTGAGGATGCTACGCTCTTCCTGTGTGTCCGGTAATGTGTGATCCACATAAGTTAAAAACAGGTGACCGAAAGGTTGTGGTAGTGGTCAGTTAAGGTCAAAGTGACTGTGATCGGACTATTGCAGATGAAGAGGGCGGCTCCTGTGGCCTGGTGTTAAAAAAAAAGAAAAAAAAAAGGAGGGGGTCTCAAAAGTTGAGGGAGGTGAGGAGGAGAGGTCATTCTGAAAACAGCCTGATGAGCTTGGTTGATTCCAGCTGTCTGACTTCAAGATGTCATCCAGTCTGCATGTTGACTCCCTGTAGCCTGAATCTGGGGGAGACAGAAATCCTCATCACCATCATACACTAAAAAGGTACGATCAACACAGTGAGTACTGGAGTAAAACCACCCTACTCATTTAAAACTGTAATGTTCTTTAAACGTAAGGAAAGAATACAAAGAGGGCAGAGTAATTATGAAATCGGCTGGGTATAACTGCAGATGGTAAATATGACAGTTTAAGTAAACCAATCGTAACATTATCCACGTTTTCATTAAAACTGTGATCGCACTGATTGAACTCTTCATGTGCAAAATAGTAAAAAGCAGCTGCTGTTGTTATTGACAGGCGAGTCTTGGCCATCATTGGCACATTGTTACAATTTACTACCCTGGTATGATAGCAATTGGCTTGAAGTATTGTTTTACCTGGCATAGGGGTAGAAGCCGTGGACTACAGCACAGTCAGCATGGTCTGGACTCCACAGTCCACAAAGCTCTGGAAACAATAACATTACAAAATGAGCATGCTGAGGGCGATATCCCAAATATCAAAGTGCCACGAATAGACTAGTAACAAAATCAACTTCTTAAATTGGTGTGTTGTCTTAAATTGTGACTCCCAGTAAATTTTTCAGGATGTTAGTACTGACAAGACAATGCCATCTGGTGGCGAAAATGGACATTGCAGTTTGGGTAAATTTGGTTGCCACAAATTCTCCTGGAGAAAAGATTTCTTCACACTCTGCAAATGTCAACTAGTTAATACAAGAAATAAAATCACAAATAAATACTATAATTTAAATAACAGGAAAATTTGAAGTCATCCTAGACAGACAATGTTTTCATCACATCGGCATTTTTTGGTTCTCACTCAAGTGACTTGCATTGAAGCAATACGAGTCAATTATTTAATTATTTACTAATTTCTGCTAAATGCAGAGTCACCTGATTGACAGGCTTTGTCCGCTGGTTCGCCATCCAATGAGGTGGAGTGCACTGCATGTGAGGGGAAAGCGTCAGCCATCAAATAGGGCAACAAAAAACAATATGGATTCGTTCATCCTGAAGAATGTGGGGTTTAAAATGCGTGTAAGGCAGAACCTGACCCAGGCTGTACCCTTCATCTACTATGCAGGCGCATATGTGCATTGCCTGGGAGACTGTTGACTAATTGCTGTGTGCACACACACACCTACCTGGTAGGCGTACTCGTTCTGAGTGTAGTTCACTGGCATCTGTGGGATCATGACCCCTCCAAAGTTGGGGTAGGAGTACGGCTGCAAAGCAATCCACAGAGAATTTATAATCCACAGTAGAGAAGTATGTTGATGTAGTACTTGGTGTTAAGCAGATGTTAAAATATGAGGAAAATCTTGGCAAACACTGCAGGTCAAGGCCACTGAAACAAATAACTAAATCGTGTTTCTCTCATGTACGTTTCTTGCAAGAAATGAAGTGTAACTGGTATAGTCTGAATAATTCACCAGCTTGGATATTATTGGTTTTGATCTTAACCAATAAATTGATAACGTTTTTTCGAAATCTTCAGGAAAATGACAGCCTGATTTCAATCTTGCACGTCTATTCTTGGTTGTGCTAATTCCCTGATGGAAGGATAGGTTCATTTAATTTTACAGAGCCCAACAGAGTATGGGCACACGATTCTGTTACAGCATGGCTTGATGAGTCTGCCTAACACGTAGTTCTTACCAGTTTGACTAATATACCTAATGAAGTAAAGGGCCTGTTGGCATGTTTGTCTGTTACCTGGTTGTAGGGGCTGCCTCCATAGGGCACAGGTGAAGGTTGGGTCATGCATGATCCATAAGGTGAGCAGCAAGAGCAGTAGACATATTGGGTCGGGTTTATCCAAGGAGGTCGGTCAACCGGACGGAATGGCATGGGTCCTGGAAAAAACAAAAGAAAGGAAATTAAATTATAAAACGTATATTTACAGGCAACATCTATTTACACTAAAATATAATAGTATACATACGAGCACTCCTTTCTTTCATGATGGCAGGGCCAAGTTTGAGTTTCCTGCCTTGAAAATTGATTGGTTGCTATGGAAAAAAAAAAAACAGCGAAATATTGATTTTAAGTTGTAAATGAAAAACATTAGAATGAGTCCCACTGAGTCATTTTCACTTACTTCGATGATTGACTGAATGTTGACTTCGTCCCTGAAGTACACAAACCCATACCTAGGAGACAAAATAAAATGCCGGAAAACATTAACGAACTCGGACCCGATAACAATATCCATTGTAAAACATGAAAATGAAATCGACATATTTCACGTAGGCCAACATTTGTAACACAAATGCACAGATTATACTATAACCAGAAGGGAGATTGAACGGGAACAAAGTCAAGGATACACATCAAACATATTTACATGACTGTTGTCGGTCTTTGGTTGTGCTGCCTAAAATCCAGTTACTTTAGGCATGTCAGTTAGGCTTGACTAAGTTTTTTAAATGTATAAAAAAGAAAAAAAGGATTTAAAAAAGGCATGAGATAAGAGATGAGAAACTACTAGGAAAACAAACCCAAATGTCTGACGGAAATGTCAGCATTGGTGTTGTATTGATGTCAAAGTGACAGGTTTTCATAATAAACAAATTATGATATACAAGACAATTTCTTTTGTCCTGCTGCATCAACTGCTTGCCTTTTTTCACTAATAGAAAAGGAATGTTGATTCAAAGGAGCACTCGTTTATACTGCCCCAAAACCGCTTTATTATATGATGAAAAGGTAAATGATCGATAACCCCAGTACAGCAGTACACAAATGTGCAGTTGATCATTTTCAGTCCCTTTTCTAATCCAACAAGCTGAAAAACATTGATGTGACCAGGTATTTTAAATGTAATGATGAAAAAACAAGTGCCTAAAAAGTAAAACTCACCCTTTGCGGATCCCTCCACGGAATGTGATAATTTTCACATCCTTGACAGCCCCATATCTTGCAAAGAGGTCAGATATTTCTTTTTTATCCACCTTAAAATTGTAATGAATTTCAAGAGAAAACCTGGAGTTTAGTTACTACAAAAGACCACATTCATTTCATTTTGTACCGTCGAAGACTGATGCATGTGCGCAAAGTGCAAGTCAAGTGCATTCAAATTGAGGTATTCGACCATTTCCCTTAAGTGAACTATTGTATGTATACTCTAATCTGCTGAGAAAAAGTTGAAATTAGTAAAATATTATTACAGTGCAGACATAAATGTGTTTTCAATGTTATCTTACACATTTTTTAAAGTTCTTAAATTATCATACCATATCTGATCAGAACCACTGGTAAACAACCATGTTAATTTAAGTTAAAAGATATTGATTATACCTTCATGTCAATCCCACCCACAAAGAGGGTGTTGGGAGTCAGTTTGCCCTCTGGTAGAACGTAGCCATTAGACATCATGAATCCTGGCTGCTGGATATCCTTAAAATAAAAACGTTGTAATGCTCAAGTTTCATTAAGCAGGCATCTGTAAACGTCTAGGTAAAATAATTTCAATGAACACGTATTGATGGTCAAGTGCACGATTCACGTTGTGCCTCATATATCAGCATTTCTTCATTCTCGCGCTCCCATTTCTTAGTAACTTTTTTATTTGCAATGCAGCATACGAATATATGCTTTATTCGGATAGTAGAACAGCTTTTGAATATTCGGGTAATACATCCAGAACAGCAGTTTGCTTATACCTTGCTAAAAGTTCTTTCGAACGTGTGTGATGAAGTTAATGGTATCTTCTTTTTTTGTCAGGATGGGCTGGAAGTGATAAGCTAGCTTTTAATGGAAGTTAATTGTTGAACGTAAATTGCAGCAATGCGTGTACTTTGGGATTAATTTAGCCAATTAACGTTATCAAAACCAGGAAAAGTAAAAACCATTCCCATATTTTTCTTTAAGTGGCAAATGTTAAACTTGACGCCTAAGACTACCGGAAAAGGCCTGTTTAACAGTGGATTGCTCACATTGCAACCTTCACAACTGCCATCAGCCAGCGAAACGATTTGGTAATAAATTTGAGAAATGGTTAACAAAATCCCAGTAGTTATGGGTTGTTTTGCTTCGAATCATTGCTATTACTTCACGTTTACCCACTACGATATATTGTTTAGCCCAAACTTTTATTAGCCACCAGAAACTTGTGCGCCACTTTTATAGCATTCCCGCGGACAATTAGCTAACGCTAACTGTTAGCTTAGCTAGGTAACGCTAAATTTAGCAATTTACGAGCTAGAATATTTATACATAAAAATGTTCACTAACATCCGACGCATAGCTTCAATTATAGATACAGTGTTGTGTAGGGTAAATACAATCATATCAACTTACCATATTTAAAATAGTAAAAACGTATAAATTAGCCAGACAAAAGGCAAAATGCAGCTCTCGTTCTCCCCGACAACAGTCACCTCACGTCAACCCCGACCACGCCCAGCAAGTTCACATGACTAATGTAAAGTCCTATCAAATGGTAGATTTTCAGGTCAAGTGAAGTTCAACGATAACAAGCAGTAATTGTACCTGTACATTCTAATCTTTTGATGTTTAGCGAATTATATGCAAACTAATAATAACTGCGAACGCAGAAACATGTAGTTGACTTTGTTAGATGTTACAATGGGACAAAAACAGATTACTCCGATAAATTCACATTAATAAATCATCTTATTGACATAGAGGACCAAGGTGCATATATCATGTGTGAATTTACCTGAGATGTGGAGATCACAATGGCCCATTAGCAACGGACATTGTTGTGGCCGGAAGGTTTTACCAGCACCAAACAATATCTCGACGGAGGGGCCCCCAGCAGAGGGCACCTGGTGGAGGATTCTTCCATGAAACAGTTCCGAATCTTGTTCCAATATAATGAAATGTTGACTCATAGTGCTTATAGCCCTAACAAATAAGTTCAGTGTTGTAACGTTAGTGGTGATGGTACTGTGGTTATGATCAAATAACACACAGAAATGTAGACCCTGAATAACCTATATCCAAGTTTATCTGGAAACTACCTGGAAAAGGCAGCGCCCACAAATAGCTCAGCTTTCCTGATTGCGGCAAGGTGGTGTGTTGCCGTGGAGACGTTCCCCGATGGGATCAACTGCTTCCGTTTACAGCAACGCAGCGGCTCTGGCTCAGTCAGAGGAGTGACAGCATTAAACAAAACTGCCACATAACTTTTTTTTCTGTGGTTTGTTTAATACATTTTGACGCTACTTCGGGCAGGGGAAATGTACTTTTACACGCCTCCCAGTAAAGAACGAAGAGATGCCCTTTTCTTTTAAAGCCACAGAAGAAGGACTTGAATTGTAGGCAGAATTGCTGCGAAGAAAGTTACAGCTAGCGTAAGATGACGTAAAAGTTTACTTTACAGGTGGGCTTCTTTTGCTCTGCTGTACTGATAAAAACACAATTATCATTACGTTAACATAGCGTTATCATTTCAGGTTAATCACTATTCTTCCGTCCATTCACGGGCCGGATTCTGAACAAGATGGACCGTTTGATGGGGGTAAGGTTAACGTTAGCTTAACGTCATCTATCTGTTGATGCTAAATATAATTCTTATTTACATTTTTGTGTGAAGTTCCATTGTCTATTGTACATCCTGATTCATTTTGTATTCACTTGTACCTGTAAATACACACAAAACAAGCTTATGATCTTATCTGGAGTAAATAAAAGATCCACATTTAGGTGCTATATTAAACAAGTGCATTATTAAATAATACACTTGTTTAATTACACTAAACCCAGAATTGAGTCATAGCTCGAGTGTAGCATGTAAAATCAGGAGGACATTTTGTGAAACGTTAATGTGCAAGTAATAGTGAGGTTTGGGGTTGCTTTTAAATTAGATTAGATAAGACATCAAGCTCTTTCAGTCTCTTAATCAATGGGAACCTTGTATTGCAATCCTCTGTACTACAGACGGAGGATGACCCTATCTGCAATATGGTCTACAATTTGAGTGATGGCAGAGTATATCCATTTCCCCCACCTTTCCCCAAGTCATGTAATGCAGAGCCCTCCGAACTGTATCAAGTAAGAATGACAACCATCACATATAAATTGGTGCTTAAGAAAGGTCTGTTTTGCCAAAATAATTTCCCAATTGTCTAACCATTGTGCTACTATCCAATGTGTATTGCAGAAAGTCTTGAGGGACAGTAAGTACCCACCACTTCTCCAGAGAAATTCAAGGACTTTGGCAGTTCCTTTTAAAGAGCAACTTTATCACCGTACTCCCAGTGAGTCTATTGGAAACAACTACAGCCCCTGGGCTCAGGACCTTAAAATTAGTAAACTCCAGCACATACGAAAAGCTTTCCGTAAATCTTTGGCAAAACCAGCAGGGCTTTGTATCCTTTCAAGTTCCTCTAATATGAAATCATGTTTTGTGTGACCATGCGAAACCTTCCTGAAAGATTGTAACTTTATTTACTTTGTTAGCTATTTACTTTGTTCGATAATGATAATTCAGAATTTGACCATTAAAACCAATTATATTTGATCTTAATGAAGCTATAAGCATCTACACCACCTAGAAGGAGACAAACAAATAAAAGGTAATTTTCCCAGTAAAGCAACAGCAGCATTATCTCATTGTATTTTTTAATGTTGTTCCTTATCTTGAAGCACTTACAGTTAAATACAAATACAATTAAATGCTTAAATGTTTTCTCAGGGATACATCGCCTCATGCTTCAGTGTTACCTCAGCCCAAGCCCACTCCCATCAGCAGGCCGATGAGTCCTACAGAACAGCTGGACATCATGAACAGGCAAGAGGAAGAAATGAGGGCAACTCAGAAAGAACCTACTGAGAAAGACTTGGAGGCAAGTAACAATACATTCAATACTGAACCAGTTAGTTGCGAGTGACTAACTTTTTATTTTTAATTTTCTGAGAAATCATTGAACTTTACATTGTCAACACAGAGGTATATACACTACATCACCGATGGCGTCCCCAGCTCTGTGCTGGCCCCTCAGCCGCATCAACAGATGATGAAAGTCATGCACCTGCTGCCTTCCAACACTGGGGATATGAAAGACATCCCGATGGTGATGGCTAACCTGGAAGGGGAGATAAAAAAGGACTATGAACTCAGTCTCAAGAAGAGCATAGGTATAAAACAAATTAAAGGGATTTTTTAATGGAAGAGTTACTTTATTAAGACATATACCATAATCACTTTAACATTGATTTGATTGAAAATCTGAACTCTTATTCCACTCTAAACATTTTGTAGCATCATTGACCATTGTACAGAATGACCTCATGGGTCCCGATGACTGTATTTACTGGCTTAGTTATGTAATTTATTCATTATTGTTTTGTCTTTCACGTTGTTCCTTTCTAGTGGATTACATTCTGATGGACCCGTCTGAACGCCAGCGACTGTCCATATCCAGCATTCCCATGCCTTTTCCCAGGAGGGTAATCCGTGCACCAGTTCCCTGGGCCACTAGTTACACAGAGGCTCAGATGTGGCAAAGCCAACATCTCTTTACCACCAGTCCCGTTATGATTCTTCTGCAGGATGTCTGGCTCAAAAGGTGACACAGAAAAGTAATATACTGTCCATTCAAAGAGAGGGACATCTTATTTTACTTGTGAATAAATGTCTGGGCTATAACTCCTGCTTATGCTGCTCAGATTGTTTGATAAACTGATCACTTGACCTGATGTCTGTACATTGACAAAGCCTTGAAACATGAGCTAGATACACCAATTTTTATATTAGCTTTGAGAGATAGACAAACACTATGCTGATTGAAATTAATTTGCAACTTAAAGTGAGAAATATTATGCATCATCTTTTATCCTGTTCCAGCTTCTCATCCTTGAGATTTGTCAGACTGGAGGACCTTTTCTCCAGCAGCCTCCCCCTTTTGCCTCTTGAGTTTGAAGAGTTTATCCGGAGGCAGTGCCAAACCACCAGAGATGAACTGGACCGAAAGTATGTAATGCCAGTGTGCCAGACAGTCGGAAACATCCCGTCTGTCAGCGAATCCTTAAGCTCATGTTCAAACTGAATCATTAAAGAGTGTCGACATAACCAAGAGAGCTAATCATCCTGTAGGTGCAGGCTCATGTTTCCACCTTGTCCACTTTGTCAGACCCATGTCACACTGCTCTCAGGGGATGGCTTTACACGCTGCCTCACTTTAGGTTTCCATTGCACTCCTTTGTTAGGCACATGTTGCATGGCCTGTTCGACTAAGTAGCAGCGCTGTAGGGTATCTGGCTTCATGATTGAAATTTGAGCCATTGTAATTTGTAGAAATTGGCAGCTGCTTGTTTATTTTCATGTTCGGAATTTGCACCCATTTGGATACCATTATTCTGCCGTATCTCAATTTCCCATGACAACCATACTCAATCTGTGCTGTATGTCTCCAAGGGGATAAATGAAAAACAGCGTCTATTACAGTGGTCTTATTACGTAGACAACATATTGTAGAATCGGAAACAGAAAACTTTGCAAGTGGGGAATTTCAGAGGTTGAAATTGGTATAAGCTTGATTATCATGTACCCAAAAACTTTTTTTGATTTATATGTTTTGCGCTGTAAAAATACATTTTTGAAAGTCAGCTATATTATGAATTCTAGCATGTATTCTGGGCATATAGAGGATCAAAATGCTTTTCCTCCTAAACCCCTGTTTACAGTTCTAATACAAGCAAACACACATTCAAAAAACACAATTCAGAAAATCTTCTAGATGTGATACGATTCTTTTAATACGTTAATATCTTATTTCCAGGTGGCTGCCTCACTGTGCATCACTCGTTGACACCTCCAAGGACCTGTGGTTGCCCCACGAACCCACGGCTGAACAGGTGGCCCCAGTTGGCGTCGAAGAGTTCTTCAACTGCGTGGCTGCTCTCATGTCATTGCAGCTCCGAAGCCTCGTAGTAGAATCATTACAGGACTTGTTATATTTCTTCACTAAACACAAGGTTTGGACTTTTATGTTAAACTTTTCGCCAGACATTTTAACAGACATTGCCACTGTGGTTATGTAAAACTCACCCTGACTGTTCTGTGTCCTTCAGGAAGGCAATGACTTTGGCGAGATGTTTGATGACATGAAGTATGTTCAGCCTCAGGTGCTGCTGCTTGAGCTTCAAGTGGATGAGCCTCTCATTCGCTTTAGTCCGAGCTTCCAGGAATGTTCGGAGCTCATCCACAGAGCCTTTATGGAAATTATTAAAAGTGCTGAAAAGCTCCCACGGGTACAGTATACCCTCAGAACCACAAATGAATGACCCTCCTGTCATCTAATATATAGAATTCAGTTTGTGCTTTATTGTTTCACAAGTAATCTGTTCATAATGTGTGACTTTTTTTTTTTTTTTTAACCAGGTTGAATGCATCCTCTTTCCCAATGTCAATGACTTGTACCTACGCACAGTCAGCCCTAATGAGACTCTGGTTACAAGTATAACCAGCAAAGCTAAAGACATTTTCTACAAGAACACTGTGGGACCAGAAAAGTAATGTCAAATCAACTGTTTCTATGTATTTGAATTGTTCTGGCAGGTATGAAGGAACTGCTAATAACAGTTATACTGCATCTCATTTTCAGGTATTTGAATGTATATCTAAAATACAGCAATCTTCTTGACAACACAGCAAACCAGGACATACTCGTTGGACGGATTAACCGAGGTAGATAAATCTTTCTATTAAAAACTGCAATAAATCTCTCCCCTCGTAGGCTGGGTGGAGCAGCCTTCTTCCTTTGTTTACTCGAATGTTATTCAGTTGCCAACTGAAGTATATACTATATATTGGCCCCTTGACCCTTTTTTCTCTCTGAATCCCAAGAAAATAGAGGGTATTAATCACTTGTGGAAGGAGATTGCCTCACTGCGTGTTATGGTGCCCTTGTCCATGCTCTGTCTGTATGCCGGCAAGCTGAATGCGGACTTGTGTGGCCGCACTGAGAGGCTGAAAGACAAGATCATCTTGTTTGAAGTGGAAGAGAATAGAGCAATCAATTCGAGGTGGGAGAAAGATCTCTTGAAACCTTCTTGACTTTAACCACCAAATCAGTTTGGTGTTTACATGAATTGTAAGGAGGAGAACACTTTTTCCATAGGATCTGTCAGAGGTATGGGGAGATTACTGAGACCATCAGAGGCACCCCAAGAACCACAAAGGAATTGGTATCTCTTTTCCAGTACATTAAACAGACCAGTGAGGTGACACTTCACAAGTTGCTGGATGAGGTGGAAGATGCAACACACCGCCTCAGCTTCCTCCTGGACTTCGCCATTCTGCCCTGTATGTGAAATCTATTAGTAGGCAAAGGCATGATGGGAAACCAAACCCATTTAGAAATTGTTTTACAAATGAAATTCTTTCTAAATCTTTATCTTTTTCTTCTTCCTCCAGCTGAAGACTTGAGACTGAACTCCCGTGTTTTCCAATGGCCCAACATCATCCGGGCTGAGCTTGAAGACAGGGAGGCTGGTGTGGCCACGCTGAGACAGAAGGCTGAAAAGTTTCTTGAAACAAGGTCACATGGGTTATGTCAAATAAACTATGTCCAAATATTTACTGTCAATATGGTCTGTATTCCTTTTTTATGCTATTAGTTGGTGGAATTTTAGAATCCTTGCACCATCCACTAACATTTCTGTAAATGTGGCTATAGTCACTGCTCCCTGACCCACAACATGGGTTATAGTATTGAAAGTCAGTAACTGCAATGATAACTACTATATATCTGTTTAACCATTTCAGGATATTAAACTTTGACCTGAGCCTGCATGATGTGGAAAAGGAGATACACGCCTTTAAGAAGAAAGGCTTGATCATGGAGGAGATAGAAAACAATGTAAGGAATCTCAGTAAGATCACAATTAATCTGGAGGCTGCTTCCAATGAACTGGAGGTGAGAGAAACTGCACTCTTGTAATAACGACTACCATGCATGTTTTAGATTCCAGATATGATAGACGATACTGTTTATGCTGCTGTTCCACAGGATATTAAAAAAGAGCAGACTTTGCTGGAGAAGGACGAGAGCCAGTTCCCGATGCTGCAAACTTTGATAGCTGACAAACAACCGTACGACCAGCTCTGGACCACAGCACGTGACTTTCACAGCATGTCAGAAGTGTGGATGAATGGTAGGCCGAATTCAAGGAGAACACATATCTGAATGGCACAAATTATAACTAATTACACAAAGCAAGTGTGAGCAGGACACTATTTTTCATCATGGGTGTTGTGTTATTATTTACCTTCTAGGTCCTTTCCTGCACCTTGATGCTGAGAAAATCTCTGATGAGCTGGATTCCATGTGGGGGACGATGCATAAATTGACCAAGTATTTCTCTGATGTTTTGGGGCCTTATCAAATGGCTAACAGTTTCAAGAGAAATATAGAACAATTCAAGAAACATTTACCCATCCTGACAACCATCTGTAACCCTGGAATTAAAGACCACCACTGGGACAAGGTCAGCCAGATAAAGATTTTTTAGCTTCCTTACATCAGCTGACATTGTAAGCTTGACTTTGTAAGACGTAAGACCAATACTCCAGTGAGCCATGAAGCTGATGTGAATAATTTATGATGCTTTTGTCTGTTGACAGATAAGCAGCATTGTGGGATTTGATGTCAAACCAGATGTGAACAGCTCACTGCTGAACATGTTGGACCGAGGATTGTCCAAGTTCTCTGATAAGTAAGATGCTTAACTTGCATTACAGCATGTTGGAAAATAGGCAAAGAGCACCATTCTTAATAGAAACCCCGTATGAAAAACTGACTTTATATTAATCAATAATTTGTCGTGGGCTTATTCAACCTGACTGTCATCATGATTTTCTATTTATCTTTACACATAGGTTGGAAGAGATTGGAGCATCTGCCAGTAAGGAGTACACTCTGGAAAAATCAATGGAGAAGATGGAAAATGAATGGGCCGATCTCCGATTCTCTTTCACTCCATACAGAGATACAGTATGATGAACACACATACATAGTCACACACTGTACCTATCAAAATAAACATACAATTATTTAGGATCTGGCATCTTTAGAAACTGACATGGTTGTTCACCTTCCTTCTTCAACAATCAACCTGGATTTTAATGCACAAGATTGACTTTCACTTTGTTATGTATCATAGGGTACCAGCATTGTCTCAGCGGTGGATGACATCCAGGTGCTTCTGGATGATCACATTATTAAGACGCAGACCATGCGGGGTTCACCGTTTATTAAGCCAATGGAGACGGAGTGTAAGGTACGGCACAACAAAACAAACCAACTGTGAATATCAGACATACCTGCAATGAAGAAGGTAAAATGGTTATAATCCCACTTCTAAGACCATGATGTAAATACACAACCTCTCATATGATTTCTCCTTCTGTTTGAATATATGTTCCCTCCAAAATATGCATCCAATAATAATCTATGAATAACATTGTTGGAAGATGACTTTGAAGGATTTTAATCATTTGAATTAATCATGTATGTTTCTGTCTACAAAGGCAAATTAAACGCACCTTTTACTTGTGTTCACCATAGAAGGTTCTTTCATGTCAGAACAAGACCCTTAAGAATACTTAAAGTTATTAAAGTATTGAGAGCTGTAAATCCAGTGTGCCAGTATCCACTGTTTCCTGTTCCATCACATTTATTTTTATCCTGCACCTGGACAAAACCACTTGGATGTGCATACTACGAATCTGTTTTGCCAGAGTAACTAACAACATTTCTTTTAAACAGAAGCCTCACTTGTGCCACTCCACCCGCCAGTGGAAATGACTTCATTCAGAGCCGTAAAATTACCAGAAAAATGCTGACTTCGACACATCAGCCCTTGAATATGAAAACAAAATTAAATCAGTTGGGAAACATTAAAGATTATAGTGCTATTTAATCCAGACAAAACGCAGCTCCCCTTTTAACTTATATTTGCTCAAAGGGCAGTCCTGCCCTGACTTATGTGATGGCGACATTAGGGTAAAAGCCAATGCAGCGTCTGTTATTTCTACCATTACACATTAAGCTTCACACTGCATTGTGGCTTTAACCACGTCCTTATTTGCCACTTAATAATGAGTTGTATTCACCTTATTTATTTGCTTTTTTAGATTGTAGTAGCATTAGCATGTAGTGTACTGTTTTCTATACTGTAGAAATGTTATAGCAATTGCTTGTTGCTGCTATTTTTATTGCTATTTCAAGCTACTGTCCTCTTTACTTTTCTTTTAGCAATGGGAAGACAAGCTGCTGAGTGTGCAGGACATCCTAGACTCCATGTTGAAATGTCAGGTTACTTGGCTCTACCTTGAACCCATCTTCACCTCAGAGGACATCATTGCCCAGATGCCTGTGGAGGGACGCAAGTTTGACATTGTGGACAGCAACTGGAAGAATATCATTGCAGAGGCGGTAGGATTGTCATGCTACACAGCCTCTTTTTTGAATCTAGCGCACTGCTTTGACTTTTGTTTCATTATATTGGTCCAGGTTAAGGATGCACGTGTGCTGGTGGCTACAGGTCAGCCTAACATGCTGCAACGGCTCCAAGAGTCCAACATGCTCCTTGAAGACATCCAGAAAGGCTTAAATACGTACCTGGAGAAGAAGAGGCTCTATTTTCCAAGGTTTTAACTACTACCATCCTTAATAGTTTAGTTTATAGTAATAGTTTTGGAAATTATGAAACTGTGGGAATTTTACATGATGAGGTTTGCAATAAAAGTACTTATGTGTCAGTCAGTCAGAGGGAAAAATCAGACAGTTCATTTGAATGACAGCAACAACAGAAATTACTAGCGCTTATATTAGCATTCTTTTGTCATGGTCTCTGCTTTCCTTTGTCTTCTCTACCTTCATTATATTCCCAGATTCTTCTTCCTGTCCAACGACGAGCTGCTGGAGATCCTGTCACAGACCAAAGACCCACGGTGTGTGCAACCCCACCTGAAGAAGTGCTTTGAGGGTATTGCCAAGCTGGAGTTCACTGAGGACATGGCGATCACTGGCATGATCAGTTCTGAGAAGGAGTCTGTGCCCTTCACAGAAAAGATCTATCCAGCCAAAGCAAAGGTAGAATATGACTGTAAATTATAAACAATGTAACCATAAATGTCAGTTGTTGTTTCATATTTATTTTTGCTATGCATAATATCTATTTTAGTCATGACGGTTTCATTTTTACTCGTTACATTGTGGTGAACTATTCCCCTGTGATGTGTAGGGTATGGTGGAGAAGTGGCTGCTTCAGGTGGAGAAGCTAATGCTGAGGAGTGTCAAGCATGTCATCCATCAAGGACTGATGCAGTATGCTGAGGTAATTGCAAAGTGCTTGAAAGATAGAAATTACAGGATAGTATATGTTATTTTAAGTGTAAGCTGATACCTTTGGGACGATTTGATTAAGAGGTTTTTAATTAAAATTCCTATGAAGTATTCGAAAAGTGTGAAAGCAAACGGATGTTCATGTCTATTACGCATCAGTTCCATTTATTGTTACTCAGAAAAGCAATGTGAAGACTTAAAGTTATTTTGAATGTATTTCCTGTAGGTGCCACGGAAGGAGTGGGTGTTGCAGTGGCCTGGCCAAGTTGTCATTTGTGCTTCCTCCATCTTTTGGACCAGTGAAGTGTCTGAAGCCATTCAGACCAACTCCCTGCCTGTCAGTGTAGATTCTTCAGCACATCCACTGCCAACTGCTAAACTTTATGCTCACAGATTATTAATTTATCTCACTGCGTTCTAAACTGTGCACTTATTCTTTCAATCCTCCCGAAGAACTACTTGGAGAAGTGTAACACTCAGATTGCTGACATTGTGGAGTTGGTTCGGGGGAAGCTGCCTGGAGGTGCGAGGATGACCCTTGGGGCGCTCACTGTTATAGATGTTCATGGTAATATCCAAATAATTTGACTTGTTAAACGGGTGAAATCAGATGATTAAATCTAGTTGGCAGAAAATCGAATGCTAATTTTTTCTCATAGCTCGAGATGTTGTGGCAAAATTGGCAGAGGACCGCATCTCCTCGCTCAGTGACTTTGCATGGATTTCTCAGCTGCGTTACTCCTGGGAGGACGGAGAAGTTATGTTGCGCATGATCACCACCTGCTTGAAGTATGGTTATGAATATCTTGGCAATTCCCCTCGTCTAGTCATCACACCGCTTACTGACCGCTGCTACAGGTAATTTGCAGGCTAAGCTATGGATGGAGATCAAAATGCTATGCAGTGGTGAATATTTAGTAGTTTCCAACGTTCTTTAACTTTTTGCTTCACCAGAACTTTAATGGGGGCTTTGAAGTTAAACCTGTGGGGAGCTCCTGAGGGTCCTGCAGGTACTGGAAAGACTGAGACCACAAAAGATCTGGCTAAAGCTTTGGCTAAACAGGTACACCCGAACTATATCACTGGTTTTATGCTTTTTTTGTGTGTATTTTCTTCATGTTGGTTGAAGTTTTTTTGTTCCTAGTGTGTGGTGTTCAACTGCTCGGATGGTCTGGACTACAAGGCCATGAGTAAGTTCTTCAAAGGACTTGCTCAGTCTGGAGCTTGGGCCTGCTTTGATGAGTTCAATCGCATTGAGGTCAGTGTTACTGCTGTTATCAGATCACTGTGTATGCCACCTATGGGCTTTAACTAATTGTGATTTAACAATTGTAAACACAGATGACAGATACAGCAGAAGCTTAACAATAATCATTTTTTTCCGGCTTAACAAAGAGGGAACTGTTTTAGGAGAGTAACAACAGAAACATGAACCAGGAAGAAGGGAGCCGGAACTTTGATTTCCATTCATTGAAATATAAGCATTATAGTTCTTCCACTATTTCATGTCTGCCTCTAAGCTTGATTTTTGAGTTTGTGAATATATTACAATACAGATAATGTACATGTGGCAATTATCATCTTAAAATAGATACTGAAATAGCAATGGTGTTGATGATGAAGGTCTGATGATGATCAGTAATATTATTTCACAGTCACATTCACTCATCTCCTTTATTGAGGGCAGATTTATCTGAACACATATTCATTTACAAACGTGATTGCCTAGTTAAGATTCAATGTGCTTGTTTATTTGTGTCGCAGGTGGAGGTGCTTTCTGTGGTGGCTCAGCAGATCCTCTGCATACAACAAGCCATTGCCAAGAATCTAAAGACCTTCATGTTTGAGGGGACGGAGCTGTCACTCAACCCAACCTGCTCTGTCTTCATCACAATGAACCCTGGATATGCTGGCAGGGCTGAGCTCCCTGACAACCTAAAGGTGAAAGACTTTAGCACTGTAGTATAGCAAAATGAAAAATACTATTCTGTACTATATAAACAATAATTCATACCTGTCCATCTTATCTTAGGCTCTCTTCCGGACAGTTGCTATGATGGTGCCAGACTATTGTCTCATTGGAGAAATCTCACTTTATTCGATGGGCTTCATTGAATCACGCAGGTGCTATTTAAAAGATCCTACTCAAAACTATTTTAATGAGCATATTCTTCTGAACTATACACGTGGAGCTGCTTTTTAAATTTCGTTGTACATTTGTATAATGACAATAAAAGGTTTTGAATTGAATTTGAATTGAATTTTATATTAATCACACACCAAACCAGAACTCTCCTTCCTGTTCCATTGACAGTCTGGCCCAGAAAATTGTTGCCACCTACCGTTTGTGCTCCGAGCAGCTGTCCTCACAACACCACTATGACTACGGCATGCGAGCTGTCAAGTCAGTGTTGACTGCAGCAGGGAATCTGAAACTGAAGTACCCCGGGGAGAATGAGAGTGTGCTTTTGCTTCGAGCATTGATGGACGTCAATATGGCCAAGTTTCTAGCACAGGATGTTCCACTGTTCCAGGTGAATTTATTATTTTCTTTCCTGCAAAATTAACCTCCAGCTGTGTTTGTTTGTTTTCGATGTATGCATCAGTTGCTCTCTAATTATTCAATAATCGTATCCTGTTGCTGCCCACAGGGTATCATTTCTGATTTATTCCCTCGAGTAGCCCTTCCCAAACCAGACTACGATCTCCTCCTAAAGGCTCTTAATGACAACATTGCTAAGCTCAATCTTCAGCCTGTCCCATGGTTCATTGGCAAAATCATCCAGGTATCGAGGAAGACTCATAATATCTTCTGTTGTTGTGAAACTGCACAACTTTACTCAGATTTTCTTTGTGTGATTCTGAATAGGTGTATGAGATGATGTTGGTACGTCATGGTTTCATGATAGTAGGAGATCCTTTGGGGGGAAAGACTTCTGCCTATAAGGTTTTGGCTGCTGCCCTAACAGACCTTTACAAAGGTAAATATTTCAACTCACGTCCATGTGTGCATATATCCCTAGTCATATTGTTGAGTTTTAAATAGATGTTTGATTTCATTTATATTTGGTTTGTCCTATAATTGTCTCTATACAGCCGAGTTGATGGAAGAATTTGCAGTGAACTATTGCATTATCAACCCCAAGGCCATCACCATGGGTCAGCTGTACGGCTGCTTCGATCCAGTCAGCCATGAATGGTCTGATGGTGTCCTGGCCACCACCTTCAGGGAGAAAGCTATCTCAACCTCAGAAAATAGACAGTGGATCATCTTTGATGGGCCCATTGATGCTGTCTGGATTGAGAATATGAATACTGTGCTGGATGATAACAAGAAAGTACGAGCCATTTTGCTGCCTTTACTATCTGTAAGTGTTTGAACTGCAGCCAAACATGTTTCCCAGGTCACTGTCTCTATTCTCTCCTAGCTATGTCTGATGAGTGGTGAGATCATCCAAATGAGTTCCAAAATGAGTCTGATCTTTGAGACTGCTGACCTGGAACAAGCTTCTCCGGCTACTGTCAGTAGGTAAGCAGCCATGACAGATGCTGAATCTGTGGCGTATAAATAGAAAACGTTCTTTTTGAGAGGCGTATGATGAGTTGCTGGTCTGTTTTTGAGTACTATCTTCACACTAAAGGTGTGGAATGATCTACATGGAGCCTGACCAGCTGGGTTGGCCTCCTCTTAGAGACTCCTACATGAACACATTGCCTGAAGGCCTGAGCACAGAACATAGAGAACTGGTGAGATTAGAAAACATGTGTCTCTCAATAGACTCCTCTACAGCCTAAACACTTTTTGTTACAATGGTTTGAGGGTATGATTGATGTCTTGTATCTGCTCATCTTTGTTCCCATAGATAGTGGACCTATTTGATTGGCTAGTTCAACCCTGTCTGGACTTTATAAACACAGAGTGTCGCTTTGTGGTTCAAACATCTCCCATCCACTTGACCCATAGTCTCATGAAGCTGTATAAGTGCCTAATCGGTTAGTAAGAATCACATGTAATTAATTATATTGATTTTTTTTGGATCGTGAAGGTGTTAATCATTTTCTGTTTACATTCAGATGAACTTTCTGCATCAGGGACTGGAGAGGAACACATTTTCTCCTACCAGAAAAAAACCACGTGGCTGCAGGGCCTGTTCCTGTTTGCAATTGCATGGACTCTGGGTGGGACCATAACTGGCGACAGTCGTAAGAAGTTTGACATCTTCTACCGCGATCTGATCATGGGCATGGATGATGAGCACCCTCGGCCGAAGAGTATCAAACTCAATAAGAACAACATCTTCCCTGAGAGAGGTCACACATTTTCAAATAAAAAGTGTATGGAGTTAACGAAGCATATTTACAGTAGTAATCCATAACGACTCATTATTTTCTTCTGCAGGCACAGTCTACGACTACTACTTTCATAAAGATGGTCAAGGGCAGTGGAACGTGTGGACTGATTCAATCACAACGGAAGAGACCATTATCCCAAGTGGAGCCAATGTGCGTTATATAACAGAAGTTTCTGCTGCTAAAGACGCAACTGTCAATGTTCATGAACTCTGAAACTCTTTTCTTCCCTATCAGATCTCAGACCTCATCATCCCCACCATGGAGACGGCCCGTCAGCTGTTTTTTCTGCAAACATACCTTGCGTATGAAATACCCATGCTGTTTGTCGGCCCCACTGGAACAGGCAAATCTGTCATCAACAAAAGCTTCTTGGTAAAGCTACCAAAAGAGCAGTACACTCCAAACTGCATTAATTTCTCAGCCCGGACCTCAGCAAATCAGACCCAAGACATCATCACTACTAAGCTGGAACGAAGAAGGAAGGGCGTGTTTGGACCTCCAATGGGGAAGAAGTATATCGTCTATGTTGGTAAGGATGTACTGTGTATTAGCTACGAGTGGAATATTGTGTATTTTATATTAAGCAGTGTTTAAAAGTTGTTTATCTCTCTATCTCTGCTTCCAAAACGTTGTTTATTATCTCTCCTGCATAGATGACCTGAACATGCCAGCTAAGGAAATGTATGGTGCACAGCCCCCGATTGAGCTGCTCAGACAGTGGATTGACCACCAACACTGGTATGACAAGAAGGACACGTCCAGGCTAAACATAGTGGATGTACTCTTTATGTCTGCAATGGGGCCTCCTGGTGGTGGGAAGAATGACATTACAGGTAGTGTTGTTTATTATTCATATCAATTTAAGAAAAATAAATGTGTACATGGTTTACTGTAAGTAAAAATGATTTTAACTGGCAGGTCGATTCACTCGTCACTTGAACATCATCTCAGTTGATTCCTTTGACAATGAAACACTGACCAAGATATTCAGCTCCATTACTGATTGGCACTTCAGCGAGGGGTTTGATTCCTCTTTCTGCAGGTAACATGTCAAATGTTTTGTTTTTTTGCCCTACAGCAGTAGAATGCATTGATTTATTAAACATAAAGACATACTGCTACTTTATAACAGTCTTTACTGTCATTATCAAGGCTGGGTAAGATCTTGGTCCAGGCCACCATGGTGGTCTATAAGGATGTAATTGCCAGTTTCCTTCCCAGCCCATCTAAGTCTCATTACATCTTCAACCTGCGGGACTTTGCGCGAGTGATACACGGCGTACTTCTAGTTCCACACACACACATGAAGGTGAGGTGGAAGTAAATATTAAATATTTAAACGTATTGTACGTCTGTTCATCGTGTATGTGAACCCTTTATGTCAGGATGGAGACAAACTAATTCGCCTGTGGATCCATGAGGTCTACCGTGTTTTCTATGATCGGCTCATTGACAGCGAAGACAAGGAGACATTCTTCAGCATCGTCAAAGAGAGAACCTCGTTTTTCTTTAAACAGGGCATGGAAAAGGTACTTAATTAGTACATATCACGCACATTGATATGACATCTTTCAATGTGTATCTTCTGATCACTCTGCTTTGTGAGGTGTAGTTTAAGACCTGCTCTTGTGTTTATTCCTAACATTTCCTATTCCTGTATAGCTTCTGAGCCATCTCAGCTCCGATGACAAGGTGGTGGATGAGACTGTTCGAGGCTTGTTCTTCGGGGACTATGCCAAGCCCGATTCGGACACTAAGACCTATGATGAAATCACAGATTTCAATGCCCTGCAACAAGTCATGGAAATCTACTTAGACGAGTACAACAACTGCAACAAGGCTCCCATGTCCCTTGTAATGTTTAAGTTCGCCATCGAGCACATTTCTCGCATCTGCCGCGTTCTGAAGCAGGAGAATGGCCACCTTCTACTTGTCGGCATCGGTGGCTCAGGGCGTCAGAGTGCCACTAAGCTGGGCACCTTCATCAATGATTATGTCCTGTTCCAGATTGAGCTAACCAAACAGTACAGCATATCAGACTGGCGTGATGACCTGAAGCGCATGATGCTTAAAGCGGGCGTTGAGGGCAAGAGCCTGGTGTTCCTGTTCAATGACAGCCAAATTAAGGATGAGGCCATGTTGGAAGACATCAACACGTTGCTTAACACCGGGGATGTGCCTAACATCTTTGCTGCTGATGAACGTGCAGACATCATTGAGAAAGTGCAGGGTATCACCCGGATTGAAGGCAAAAAGATTGACTCAACTCAGCTCTCAATGTACAACTTCTTCATCCACCGCGTGAAGGCCAACCTTCATATTGTTCTAGGTGGGCAACTTCCTTGTCTTTTTTTTTATTGTACAACTGACAGCATTACTAAGTAATACTAACTGAGAATATTTAATCAACAGCCATGAGTCCCATTGGTGATGCATTTAGGAACCGGCTTAGGATGTTCCCCTCTCTCATCAACTGCTGCACCATTGACTGGTTCCATGCATGGCCAAATGATGCCCTGGAGATGGTGGCTCACAAGTTCCTAGAGGATGTGGAAATGGAAAGTGACATCAGACTAAAGTAAATACAAATCAAGATTCGGGAAAGTAGTAATTGTCCGGTATTGCTATAATGTAACTAAATGTTGTCCATATCTTTTCTTTGTGACGCCAGGGTGGTGGAGATGTGTAAGACTTTCCAGACAAGTGCCAGGGAGATGTCTCTAAGGTACTTTTCCATACTGAGGAGACACAACTATGTCACGCCCACCTCCTACCTGGAACTCATCCTCACCTTCAAGACTCTGCTCAATGTCAAGAGGAATGAAGTGGACACTGCAAGGACTCGCTACATTGTTGGCCTCCAGAAAATGGAGTTTGCTGCGTCTCAGGTGACTGCAGCCTGACTGTCAACGATTACCTTGTTCTTGCCCGTATAAATGATGGTGGCCTTTCGATAGCTTACCTCACACGGTTTTTACAGGTGTCAGTGATGCAGCAGGAGCTGACAGCATTGCAGCCAGAGCTCATCCAGACCTCCGCTGAGACAGATAAGATGATGGTTGAGATAGAGCAGGAAACAGTGGAGGTGGACGCGAAGAAAGAACTTGTGTCTGCTGATGAGAAAGTTGCAAATGAAGCAGCAGCTGCAGCCCAAGCCATTAAAGTATATAGATATTTTCCACAAATAAACAAACCCAATGCAAAATGTATACAGCATTTACGTTTTTCTGTTTGTTTAGACATTTGTTGTGTCTTTCAGGATGAGTGTGAAGGAGACCTGGCAGAGGCAATGCCTGCATTGGAGGCTGCCCTGTCAGCCTTAGACACTTTGAAACCTGCAGACATCACAGTTGTTAAGTCTATGCAGAACCCGCCAAGCCCAGTCAAACTAGTGATGGAGTCCATCTGTGTCATGAAGGGTGTAAAACCTGTGAGAACACCTGATCCCAGTGGCTCTGGTAAGAACATGACTTTGAATGAATGACTGAAGATTCATATCATATCTTTAAATGAAATACATGATTGCGGTATTACTGTTTCATATTAACATTTGTATTCAGGTAAGATGATCGAGGATTTCTGGGGTCCCTCTAAGAAGCTCCTCGGAGACCTGAAGCTTTTGGAAAGTCTCAAAACATACGACAAAGACAACATTCCTGCACCGCACATAAAGAAAATCAGAGATAAGTTTATTGACAATCCTAACTTCCAGCCCGCTGTTATCCAAAAAGTCTCATCGGCTTGTGAGGGTCTGTGCAAATGGGTGCGTGCCATGGAAGTGTATGAACGTGTTGCAAAGGTCGTAGCCCCCAAACAGGAGCGACTAAAGCTGGCTGAGGATGAACTGGCCGTGCAGATGGACAAGCTGTCTGTTAAGAGAGCTGAGCTGAAAGAAGTGGAGGACAGACTGCAGCGTCTGAATGATGACTTGGAGGCCATGATTAACAAGAAGAAGGACCTGGAGGAGAACATTGAATTGTGTTCTCAGAAGCTGATCAGAGCAGAGAAGCTTATAGGAGGACTGGGTGGAGAGAAGGACAGGTGGACGGAAGCTGCACGGCAACTAGGGATTAGGTACATCAACACGACACATGTGGATATATTGAATTTCACACTTTTGAAATTATATCATTTAGAGTCTTTCTAATATGTATTAAATATTGCATGTGCACATGAGGTTTGATATCACTTAGATTGATACTCTATTTCCCCTCCGCAGATACACAAACCTGACAGGTGACATACTCCTATCCTCTGGAACTGTGTCCTACCTTGGGGCATTTACAGTAGATTACCGCAGAGAGTGCCAGGAGCAGTGGCACCTCCTGTGCCAGGAGAAGAACATACCTTGTTCTGAGGACTTCACCCTCAGTAACACTCTCAGTAATCCGGTGGCCATTAGAGCTTGGCAGATTGCCGGACTGCCAGTGGACTCCTTCTCCACAGACAATGGTATGATCGTATTTAACTCCCGACGCTGGCCCCTGATGATAGACCCTCAGGGTCAAGCCAACAAGTGGATCAAAAATATGGAGAAGGGTAATAAGCTTGCTATCATCAAACTGTCTGATAGTAACTATGTGAGAGTCTTGGAGAACTGCATCCAGTTTGGGACGCCAGTTCTCTTGGAGAATGTAGGAGAGGAGCTTGATCCTGTGCTTGAGCCGTTGTTGCTGAAGCAGACCTTCAAGCAGCAGGGAGTAGAGTACATGAAAATAGGAGAGAATACTGTAGAATATTCAAAACATTTTTTGTTCTACATGACCACTAAACTGAGGAATCCTCACTACCTCCCAGAGGTGGCGGTCAAAGTCTGTCTGCTGAACTTCATGATCACGCCACAAGGCCTGCAGGACCAGCTTTTAGGGCTTGTAGCTGCCAAGGAGAAACCTGAGCTAGAAGAGAAGAAGAATCAGCTCATTCTGGAGAGTGCTGCCAACAACAAGCAGCTGAAGGAAATTGAGGATAAGATCTTACAAGTCCTCTCCTCTTCTGAGGGAAACATCCTGGAGGATGAAACAGCTATTAAGATATTGTCATCCTCCAAAATCCTCTCGGAGGAGATCTCGGAGAAGCAAAAAATCGCCAGTGTCACAGAGAAGGAAATTGATGACACCCGCATGGGCTACCGTCCTGTAGCCGAGCATTCCTCCATCTTGTTTTTCTGCATCTCAGAACTGGCGAACATCGAACCAATGTACCAATACTCCCTCACCTGGTTCATCAGCCTCTACCTGTGTTCCATCGCCCAAAGTCCGAAGAGCAACGATGTATCTGGAAGAATCCACAACATTGTTGAGCACTTTACCTATAGCACATACAATAATGTGTGCCGTTCACTTTTTGAGAAGGACAAGCTGCTCTTTTCCCTGCTGCTTACAGTTGGCATCATGCAGGGTCAGGGCCAGGTTGATGACCAAGTCTGGCGCTTCCTGCTAACAGGTGGCATTGCTTTAGATAACGCTCATCCCAACCCTGCTCCAGAGTGGCTCTCTGACAAATCTTGGTCTGAGATTGTCCGGGCGTCCAAACTCCGAACCATGGAGGGTTTCTTTGAGCATGTCCAAGGCAACATCACTAAATGGAAGAAGCTCTATGATTCAGGAAGGCCCCATAAGGACCAGTTGCCCGACCAGTGGAGTAAGCTGGTGGGGATGAACCGAATGGTCGTGATCCGATGCTTCAGGCCAGATAAACTAGTTCCAGCAGTGCAGGATTTCATTGTAGAAAACATGGGACAGGCTTACATTGAACCACCCACTTTTGACCTGGCAGGGAGCTACAAAGGCTCCAACTGCTGCTCTCCTCTCATCTTTGTGTTGTCACCGGGATCTGATCCAACTGCAGGTAACAAACCAATGGCATCTGCGCAGCTACATTTTTCATTCATATCCCTACACTCCTCAAAAGCACTCGGAGAACATATATTTGTATATTTGGAAGCCTTAACCATAAAAACATCCCCTTATGTTTTGTGATCACATTTCTATCTCATATAGTCTTGAATTTGAACTCAATATTATTTTCCACCTGGATTTGATTTGGATTTACATCCATATGGATCAGATGAAGTAATCTTGCTTTAAAAACACGATAATCCTCCTCAGAGAGGATATGTTTTCAACATATCAAGGCCAGTCTGTGCTTTTACTTCTAAAACAAATTAGTATTTTTGTGTGTCATCTAGATCCGTAACTGTTGGAGTTAGATCAAATCTCCTGATACATAACTGATTCGTTTGAGGAAAAATTAATATTTAATTCAGTGCATTTTATCGCTCCTGCAGGTTTGCTGAAGTTCGCTGATGACCTACAAATGGGGGGCAGTAAGACCCAAACCATTTCCCTCGGGCAGGGACAGGGGCCAATAGCAGCTCAAATGATTGACAGAGCCATCAAAGAGGGCACCTGGCTCGTACTGCAGAACTGCCACCTGGCTACCAGCTGGATGCCCACTTTGGAGAGGATTTGTGAGGAAGTCATCATCCCAGAGAACACACACCTGAGCTTTAGGTAACAGATGAGCGCACAGTGAGCTTCGCAGAAACTCGCACCAAGAGCATGATTGAAATATTTACTCTCTCCTCTTCCCAGGTTGTGGTTGACCAGTTATCCATCTGACAAGTTTCCAGTCAGTATCCTGCAGAATGGGCTGAAGATGACAAATGAGCCTCCAAAGGGTATAAGAGCTAACCTGTTGCGGTCGTACCAGAGTCACCCCATCTCTGATCCCGCCTTCTTTAGCAGCTCCAAAAAACAGGTTGTTTGGCAGAAGCTCTTGTTTGGTCTCACCTTCTTTCACGCACTTGTTCAGGAACGGAGGACCTTTGGACCTTTGGGTGAATGACATCATCGACTATAACCCATCTACCATTCAAGTTTTATTCACCAGATCATGTTAGTGTAAAACAAATGCTTTTGTTTTTCCGTTCTTCGTCAGGTTGGAATATCCCCTATGAGTTCAATGAATCTGATCTGAGGATCAGTATGAGGCAGATCCAGATGTTCCTGGATGATTATGAGGAGGTTCCACTGGAGGCTCTCACATATCTTACAGGTGACAGCAGAGCTCAAAGTTACACAATTTAAAGGGGAGCAAAGCCATATTCTTTACATTACAAACCTGCCATAAAAACAAAGCCTCTGTTCTGTTTGTATTTTAACAATGCATTTGCAAAATGAAATATTCCTGTATATCATTAATTCCTCTCAGGCGAGTGCAACTATGGGGGCAGGGTAACGGATGACAAAGACAGACGTCTTCTGCTGTCAATCCTGTCCGTCTTCTACAGCAGGCAGCTCATAGAGCAGGAATGCTGTCGCCTGTGTGAAGGAGATCTGTATTATGTCCCAGCTCATGGCCCCTATCAGGTAACGTCAACGCTCTGCTCCTGTTAATTCTTAATTAACACATTCAAACTGACAAGTGCAGCTTTATCATTCACCATTAATAAGTTGTCTTTTTATGCTGCTGTCGACCAAGTAAATACCTGTTTTCATTTTTTATAAAAACTAAAGCAGCTAATCTCAGTTTTACCTAGAGTAGGATTAGTCGTTTTAATCATAGTGTGATATTTGTAATAACCCAGATAATCTCACAGATTATTGTTATAAGGTACCTGCAGTTATCCCTCTGATGTCTTATCTAATAAACATAATATTCAAAACTGTTTTCTCTATTTCAGACATACATTGACTACATTCGCGGTCTACCTATCTGTGCCGATCCTTCTGTGTTTGGACTTCACAGCAATGCCGACATCACAAAAGATAATCAAGAGACTAATCAGCTCCTGGACGGAGTGTTGCTGACTCTGCCCAGACAGACAGGGCGAGGGGCTAAGTCTCCTCAGGTTGGCAGTCTGAATTAGTCGGTCTTTAATTTCCAATTTCAACTGTCCACTTATCTGAAGACACAATGTCACACCTGTTGTCTTACATGCCAGCTGTCTTCTCTTTGTAATGTAGGAAGTCGTAGATGAGCTGGCAGAAGACATCCTTTCCAAGCTGCCATCAGATTTTGATGTACAATTGGTGATTGAGAAATACCCAGTCATCTACGAGGAATCTATGAATACTGTTTTGAGGCAGGAAATAATCCGCTTTAACAGGTAAGAAAGCATATTAGGGTTGTAACACCTTCATTATAAAAAGCAGCCATCCTTCAATCTGTATGTGCAGGATACTCTTGAGGATTTCTTGACACACTAATCTCCCCTCTTCCCAGACTAACACGCGTGGTGCGCATAAGCTTGGTAAACATCCGCAAAGCTTTGAAGGGCCAGATCGTTATGTCTGCTGAACTTGAGAACGTCTTCAACAGTATGCTGGTTGGAAAGGTTCCAGCTATGTGGGCAGCCAAGTCATACCCCTCACTCAAACCGATGGGGAGCTACGTCACAGATCTGCTGGCCAGGCTGCAGTTCCTACAAGTACGAATTCTGATTGTTTCTGTGTTGGCAGAATGAAGCGAAAACATTTGAATATGACTGTGAAGGTTAACATCACACATAACAAGTGCTTTGAGTAAATACATTTCACACATGTGTACTTGTATATGTTAATAACCATGCATGTGTTTGGATGTCTGTTTTAACAGGATTGGATAGATAGCGGCCCACCTACAGTCTTCTGGCTCTCTGGCTTCTACTTCACGCAGTCGTTTCTGACCGGAGTGTCACAGAACTTTGCCAGGAAGTACAGCATCCCCATTGACTACATTGGCTTTGAATTTGAGGCATGTTGTTGTACCCTTCCTGAACAGTATTACTAATTGATTGAATGATATTTTCATATTTTGTTGTGGATATTCATACTGAATCGTACCCCAGGTAACAAAAGAAGAGACCAGTATGGATGAGAAGCCAGAAGACGGAGCTTATGTTAGGGGCCTTTTCATGGAGGGGGCCCGCTGGGACCGGGAGAACATGGTCATCGGAGAGTCGCTCCCCAAGATCCTCTTTGACTCTTTGCCCATTATCAAGCTCAAACCTGGGGAAATGGCAAAGTTTCAACATGAAAACATTTATGTTTGTCCTGTTTATAAAACCAGCGACCGCCGAGGGACCTTGTCCACCACAGGCCACTCCACCAACTACGTCCTGTCCATCGAGCTGCCTTCTGACAAGCCACAGAAACACTGGATTAACCGTGGGGTTGCATGCCTTTGCCAGCTCGATGACTAAGAACTTGCAATAGCTGATTTAAATGTTTAGCAATTGAAACCAAAGAAAGTCAATGTGTATGTCAAAACATGCAGCAGGTTCCAGAGTTTCCTTATAAGCACATTTATCATTATTTTGGAAACCACGAGTACAACTTTTATTACCTTTAGTATTATAACATTAGTTCATATTGTGTTTGAAAGATATATGCCTTGTGTAGCAATTCGGGAGGATTTACTGGAAATGGCTTAGCTTGAAAACCTGCTTTGCATGTAAATTCTTTTCCATTGACTCCTTCAGTTACTGTCAGGAGGAGGATCACATCCCGATGTTAGATTAAATTTATCATAGCAGTGATTGGTGTCTTATTTTTCTTGCCTCCCAAGAAACCTGCAACCTGAGATCAGGGTTATTGATGTGTATTTCTACTATGATACAATATATATATATATTGCAAAACATTTAAATAGTTTATTAAGTTTGCAAAGTAGAAATAAGAATCTAGATGATGTGTACATTTACAGTTCCCCTTTAAAAGCAACTATTTATACTAATCCAGAAAAGGTTGTCACATGTCATCACCCATGAGCATGTTTCAGTTCCTGCTGATGGTATGTAAACACACTGCTGCATCCAGCAGTGTGTCCTCAGGGACACTAGATGGCAGCAAACACAAACCGGTATTCCACAGTGTTCCTGCTACTAACAGAAATGCCTGAAAGTGAGTGTAATAACAGACATTATATTACAGACAAACCAAAATGAGACAAAGATCGTCCCAACAGGCAGACTCACAGCTTAATGATGAATAAAGACATTTCACAGGATTAACGTGTTCTTCATAAAGGCCATACATCATAACACAGGATGCATTAAAGTATAATCAAATGTATGTAGGCGGGGTGTTTATATGCAAATCCTGGGGTATAGTTTCTCCTCACACACTCAACTTTAATACAATGTGATTTATTCATGTTGGCATTGCTTGACGTTTTCTCCAGTCAGCAGTTTTGAAGTGGACCATAAATCTTTTCACCACTGAATTCAACAGCCGCACAAAACACAACCTCAGAATATGGAGCATAAAATATTGCCACATTAAATCAATATATTATGAAATATAACTGTTGGTGGCTCCTGTTGCAGATGCTCTTAAATCCAGTGGTGACAGCAACTCTGGAGTTCAGTCTGACTTCAGCTGGAAGGAGAAAGAAGACATTGTAGCTAACCTCAGTCAGTATCTTTTACCCTTTTAAGCTGATGTGTGACTGTTCTCCAAAAGTTGTCAAGAATATAATAGCGTATGCCAACACAAGCACTCATAATGCAGGAGCAGGGAGATAAAACAGATTTCCAATAGTTTATGAGAGTGTGGCAGAGACTTTACTGAACAAGGACACCTTGGTGAAGCTCTTAGTCATTACATTATGTTATTGCAGAGCTAATAATGAAATGGAAGAACTTGCTGTCTGGTCAGTTAAGGTTCCCCTAAATGAGTGCTGGTGTTTTATTATGGGCTGTTGCGCACAAAACCTTCAACACATAAATCGCAGAAATCCTTGGTTATGTGTCAGCAAACGTTGCGGTGACCTTGATCCGTGTGAGTGTTGGAGACACTGTGTGTGTGCTTCCTTACTGTGAAATTTATAAAGGAGGTTAGTGGGTACACAGACCCACTCCAGTTTGCATACAAGCAGCAGAGAGGTGTGGATGATGCAGTGATAACCCTGCTGCATCACACCTACACACAGCTGGAGAAGCCCAAGTCCTTTGTCAGGATGGTATTTGTGGACTTCTCAAGTGCATTTAACACCGTGCAACCTCATCTGATGGGACAGAAACTCCTCCGGATGAATGTCAACCCCCACCTCATACTGCTCATCCTCTCCTTCCTCACAGATAGACACCAAACTGTAAGATTCAATGGCAACTACAGCTCCAACACAACTGTATCCACCGGGGCACCACAAGGATCCGTCATCTCACCAGTACTGTTCACCCTGTACACAAATGACTGTAGCAGCTCAGACCCTGAGATGCTGTTCATCAAATACTCTGATGACACAGTTATTATTGACACCACTAACACCAGTGACCGCATCATTGGAGTAATGGACAGGTTTGCAGAGTGGTGCGAGAACAACTTCCTGGATTTAAACCCCAGCAAAACAAAGGAACTGCTGGTGGACTTCAGGCGTGCTCCGCCCACCCCCCCGGCCCTGGAAATAAATGGCCAGAAAATAGAGCGCGTTGAGGAGTATAAATATCTTGGCACCACCATCGACCACAAGCTCACGTTTAAGACCAACGCTGAGAATATTCACTCCAAGTGCCAACAACGACTGTTCTTTCTGAGGAAGATGAGGAAACTTCAGGTCCGACCATCGATCCTGCAGGCTTTCTACAAGTCCTTTGTGGAATCCATAATGACTTTTAACATCACATCATGGTTTGGTATGATGCGTGTCATCAACCGGAAACCTCTCGACAGGGTTGTTAAGATCAGTGGTAAGATCATTGGGATGGACCAGGAGCCACTCTGTAGCATCCACAAGAAACGGACA
>CAAKHC010002457.1:4654-22582 GCA_901007825.1 Macroramphosus scolopax
GTTGCCCACGCCACAGCGAGCAGTGTTTGTTGTCCAGATTAATCAGCCCTGATAAGAGGAGGAGAAAAAAAAAACCCTGTGTGCCTGTGTTAGGGATTGGACGGTGTACCTTGAGGTTGCCATGGCGACTGGCAGACAGCAGACACCTGTGAATTAACATTTGTGCCGCAGAAACAGGATCTTAATTAGAAATGCTGGGAAAGAGCAGGACGGCTCGTGATTCAATACGATATCTAAGCCCTTTATCAACACGCTGCTTCCATAAAATCAAAGACAATTAGCTTTCAAATGAACAGGTGTCAGATGGAGACACTGGGAGAGACGAACACAGAGGGAGAGGGAGAGAATGAGGGAGGAGGTTTTTGGGGATTTACACAGACTGAGGTTAGTTGAAATGTAAGCTGGTCCCCGGGACATTTTATGCAGTGCAGAGCGTTAAGAGCCTGCAAAAGGGAAGGAAATGACTCCAAGCTACAACTTTTTTACGTCTGTTCATTTGTGGCCAAACCACATCTGCTGTATTCTTGTGTCTGAAGATGCCATTACCAACATTAAGAACAACATCCACACTGACCTGTCGAAGGACAAAGGTGTCATCAATTACAGCCCAAAACAGGAAGCATCGAAATATGTTAATATTTACTGTCAATGTTTGCTCCTGCTCTGAAACCATCTCTCCCTTCGTACTCTCAGCCTTTATCATTCGCCATCGCTGTAATGTAAAAGCAGTTAAGCTCCAGTAAACACAGACCTCCAAAAGTGGTTTGACTAAGGATTTACTGCTCTCTGCAAGAAATACAATCCAGTTCTTTTTATTTTCTTGGTTCAAAAGAGTCTACTGTCTCTTGAGTATGAAATACTATAATATCAGCCTTTAAAGGTGTATTTGAAGCATCTGAAAACGACTAGAAGTGTGTTATATATTTAATAAATGTGTACTTAAATCTTGCCAGATGTTTCCAATAATATTCAAACCAATAGAAATGTGTCAAGTTATTTCAGGTCTTCACCTGTTAAATCCACCTTATCTCCTTCACCCCCTCCAGTTGCTCCACACCTCATGGTTATTTTAAGCATGATTGATTTCATCATAGATAACAGCGGTTGGCAACCCCATGACTGAATTTGTGACATAATATAATAATAATGGTAAGTTAGGAAACAATCTGGCTATTTAACATAAAATAGATACATGACCTCATATTCCTGCGTGATTCATCTTTTATACAACATCCAATACTGGTGCTTACTGGCCTGCGCAAAAGTGCCCTGATGTCGGCGATCATTGATTGGCCTGTTCTCGCTCCGTAAACCCAAACTATCTTCATCTTTTTTCTGTTATTGCTGAGACTGAGACTGTGGCTGCTGTGCTCCATCAGTCTCAGTCATTTATTGGCAAGTCTTGACACCTGTGATTCCTGTGAACGTGCCTCCTTACTGGCCGCGATCCAACTGATAACACGTCTGGAAACACCTGTTTAGGATAGAATAAGAGGAACTAGAGGAACCATTAATAGCAATGAAATATTATAGTTACTTCTCTTTAAATTCTCTGCACGCTGAGGAAGAACTGGACTAAGCAGCCTGGATTAGAAGGAGAATGTTGATTGAACTTTGCTCAAACACTCCTGTTGGTCCCCTCTGTGTCTCAGCCTGTTCTTGACTCAGTCATGGATTTTAATTATTCAATATCAGATGGTGCTTTAATATTAACAGGTCACACAGCCTGTTTAACAAGCGGTCACGGGGATGTTTTGGAAACTGAAAATGTTTAATTAACATCCATCGCTTTCAGGTGAAATACACCTGCAGCCCCACTGATGAGCTGTCGCACATGAAGTGCTGTTTTGTCTCTTTCTTTCTTTTCAAATATGCCTCATATGATATTTTTTACCTCACAGACCTGCTGATTTCTTTATTGATCCCTGATCCACGTCTTCATGTCTTGATTAAAAAGCTCTCAGTACCGTCATCGTCACGCCCGGCTGAAACAACACACAGGTTGTGTCATACGTCCCTGATAAATATTCACGACATCGTGGTTAACATTCAATGACTTCTTGTAATCCGGCCTCCAGATAGATGTATCACAACATGACCTGACCTAACATCATCTGGATGCTGTGACAACAGGTGAGCTGGCATTTGCAGAGTTTAGTTATTTACCTGAATGCCAAGTTTCCTTCATCTTTCCGAGACAAACAACAGGTTGAAGAAAGGTTAAAGGTTGTAGTATTAAGTGAGCTGCGGGATTTATCTGAGTCGATCGTGTTGTATTTCACCGTTATTGCCACATTAATTACATGTTTTGTGAAGCAGGAAATGTCAGACTGGTGTCCCAGATTCTGTTTGTCACTTCTTTTAATGAGCAGGTAGTGGAGGGTTTATTAAATGGACATGGAAGCTCCTGTGGAGAACGTTCTCATGGAAACTCTGGAGGGTGCTGATTCAGACAGCTTATGTTCCTCACAACATGGAGCGGTTATTTGTAAAGTGCACAGAGATACAGAGCGACTCTTTCATCGTTAAAACCTTTAAGAGAGTGAGGAATTTTATATATTGTGACTGCAATGCTTTATGTTATATGTAAATTGTTACAACCTTTGTCAACATAGTGATATTAAAGGAGCTACATCGTGGTGCATTCAAGGTACCAACAAATTCGTTTGCCACATTTTTCCTGCCTGATAAAGTCCATGCTTTGGACCATTTCTTCCTCCGTGAGTTTTCTTGTTGCAAGTTCCCAGCAGAGTAAACACATGAGTTTGACGTAACTTTCAGAAAAACATTTTGCTGTCAAAAGGAATTGATAAGCATGGAAACTTACGATCTAAAAGATAAGACAACTGGAACCAACTGGAACGGGTTCTCAATTCCCCGTCTCTAGTAGCCTACCTGTGAATACAAAATCCACTTCATTGTATTTATCCACCAATAGACTTGTAGCATTTAAGTTTTAAAAGGGTGAAAATTCCAGTGAACTGTGAGAATAAGATAAGAAAGTCATCCATTGTTCTGGAGACATCCGCGTCAGACATCGTGGTCATTCCAGGCAGCAACAATGTCTTTTGCAATTTTCATTGTTTTTCTGTCTGAAGGAAATAAAACAATTCCTATTGTGTAGGAACAATGTCCTACTCTATGTCATGGATTGTTTGTTAGTTGTACAAAGATATTCACGTGAAATCGTTTTCCTTGTCGTCACAGTTGTACACTTCCACATGCCTCCACTGGGGGTGCCTCATGACACGCCGCTCTGTGTGGTCGTGATGAAGAACACATCAGAGAAGCGACATGGAGAAATGAAAGACAGATGTTTGCTGACTCGCTATATGTCCTAATATTACATTATCAAAATTAACAATTTACAATTAATATTGTCTGCTTGCTGTCCAATCAAAGCTTAGCAACCGTAACTAGGCAGAGCAGGTATGTCGAGTTATGCAATTTTAACACCTGCTGACGCTGATACCATGGGGATGTTGCCAAAATCACAAGAATTTAAATATGATGCTCCGATTCAACAGTGTGTTTGTCTGCTTGATGTTTGCATGCCCACCTAACGAGCTCACTGTGCGGCAATGCTAATGCTACCTCCGAATCCAAGGAGCACATCATCATCTAATTACATTATCATACGGGCATACAGGGTTCCACAAATATTATTGTACAGATACATCCGTGTTGTTATTGTTGGAGCTGAGCGGAGCAGAGGACGACGTGATGATCACATGAGGCCGAGACGCTGGAAACGTGATTATCACAACAAAGACTCTAATGGAGGGAGTAAGAGTGAATAGATCCTTGAGAATACCTAATTCAGTGTGAACGACACGTATGACGTTCATGGACACAGACGCACATAACCACAGGCGTTAACCCTTGAAAACGTCTGAACACTTCAAGAAGCCGGAGATGTGAGTCAAACATCTCAGGTTTGCATAGAACACGCCAACAAATCTCTCTCTCTCTCTCTCTCTCTCTCTCTCTCTCTCTCTCTCTCTGAACTTATTCTGTTACAGTGCAGCAAGTCTTTCAAACGATGTTCTGAGGTCTCACATGGTCTCACACGTGTGTTATTTACATGTGTGTGCGAGAGAGAAAACACTTGAGTTGCACGTCAGCTATCAATGGAACTGGGTTGATTCGTTGGTTGTCGATCAACTCTTGATATAAAGCTTCATACACTGAGCTCTGACCGCCCTGCGTTCACCCTCATGACCCCCGGTAAGGTTTGTCCTGACGCCTAGACTGAGAGTCAAATTCAATCATGTAAATGAGTGACAATCAATCAGTGATCAATAGTAAATAAATGTAACTTGTGTTAATGATTAGACAAACTTAATAAGAAGGAATTCACGTCGATTGAATTGTTCAAACGAGGTCATCGTGTGCTCCTCGGAGGGGGAAGAGCGTCAAGCCCCAGGAGGTGTTTGAACATATTGATTGGTCACAGAGCTGTGAGACACACAGGAATCAGATCTCCTGCTGCATTCTGGGTCGTTGTGTGATGAGGATGATGGTGATGATCTTCGCTTGCTGTGTCTGATTCCTCTTTTGTTATTATAAACGGCCAAAACCACAGTTTCAACACACCGATATCTGTTTCCAGCCCTGCGGTGCGTTTGGCAGATTGCCCGCGGTGTTTAACCGGCGCCTGTCCAGCTAATTAAAGCATGAATTAATCAATGCTTCTATTTCAGGCTTGCATATTTACTCCAGTCTTCAGGGGCTATCCTGAGATGGTCTAATAGTCTGTTATGGTTAGTCTGTTGTGAACCCTCATCACGCCACTCAGCACGAAATAATCAGGAGAAAGAGCGCGTGGAGAGATGAGGAGTTCTTAAGAACCAATTACTTCCTCAGCCACACATGAAGGACCTGGTTTGGTGTTGAACTACGACCCTCCAGCGCTACATGTCGACGTCCAAAACAAACTCACAGGGAGACATTCTGACTTCTTCATTTCTCTCAGAATTGACCAAATAAACCGTTGTCAGCCTTTCTATGTGCAGTATGATTGACACAATGGTTTATGATCATAAAATTGAATACAATCATAGAATTAAGTCTTCCCTTCATCCGTCTCCGGCCTCGTCCGATCACGTGGCTCTTTGAACGCAGTTTCTGACACAGACGAGAAGATTCGCTTCAGAATTGCTTTTGCTTTTTCCTTTGTACTCCTGAGGGCTACTTACCGCTTCCCTTTTTAACTCCTCAGCAATCACACTGCTTCACGTGACAGCCAAGCAGCATTTTAGAATCTTTAAAGTTCTTACGAGCCAGTGATGCACGGCAGCTTCTGTAATTACAAACACCTGAAATAAAGAAAATGAGCGGCACTTATTTTGTTTTTTAGCTTCTCTTTTGTGTAAGAAGTTCTTCAAATGTGGTTTCATGTTGCGCAATAACGTTTTTAAAAAGGTCTTGGAAGTCCAATTAGAGTCTTCAAACTGAGATGAAGAGTATACGACCAGCTTTTCAGATGAAACCCTCTCGGATCCACGAGTCTGAGCTTTGTAGTGCTGTCGTTGTATTAATTCAATTTAATTAGTCGTATCTTACTAATATTTCTCACACGCTTCACTGAGGAGATTTCGTAATGAGAAAGTATTTAGGCCTCCTGAGAGCAACTCACACGTGACATCCAGATAAAGTTTGTGCTTTAATTGATCTCAATGTTTGTGTTACAATCCATTATAAAAATACTCAACTCATTTTAGTTGGTTATACAAAACTCCCTCTTGATATAAATCCTTTATATTCCTTATACTGAACTTCAATGGAAGTTTACAACAGGAAGAAGATAAATATATACCAACACCAACAGAAAATGTTTGATGGTCTTGTGGGTGTTTTTCTCGATATGTTGTTAAGTCACTGCAAACTTTCCGGGCCCTCGGTTGTTTGGCCCTTTGCTCTGGAGTTTAGTTTCTCCGTTCCTCGGGGCGACCCGGCATTTGTGGGCGAATGAGTTCTATCATCTTTAATGCCCTCATGCCTCCTGTGTCACTGGATTGTTTGTAGTCCATGTAGATATTAGCTGGGAGGGAATCCCGTCATGATCCGACCATGGCGAGGATCCACTGGGACTCTGTGCAGCCGCTCTCTTTAACAACGGGACCCAACTCCACAGTGAAGATGTGTTAAGCCCCTTTACCCGACCTCAATAACACTGTTTAAGGGCCCAGACAGAAGTAATTTAGTTCAGTAATTGGAGTTATGTGGGCCAGACAGCGTTTTCTTCTTTTCTCTCACAACACAAACACACCCATCACTAACTGAGCCAGCTGTGTGCTATTCAACTAGTAGTCACACGTTTTCACCTCCAACAGAGGTAATAGTCCATTACTTTACTTACTGAATCAAAATATTGTGTTATTCAGAATGGAAATTGTCAGATTGTTGAAGTCAATGTGTCAGCGTTGAATTATACTTGTTTATAACATCAGCAAAGTGAAAAGTGAAACGATATTTTTCAACGGCTGTTATGTTCATCTTTAATTGTCGTCCTCCGGGAATATCACCGATGGATCACAATGTGTTAACAGGTAAGGAACACGCCAGTCAGGGGCACCGCAGTGCTTTGAAAGGTGTTTAAATCATCGACAGACAGCTCATGTGTTAGAAACAAATGTCCCGAAGACTTCACTGCTCCTCTGTCACTCGTGAAATGAAATGCCTTCAGATATGAAGAACACCAGCAGGCCGGCTTTTCATCAGAATCTAATACTCGTCTCTCTCCAGGTCCTCGCTGTTTTCTCAGCCCGCCCCCCCTCGCCCCACCTCCCCCCACAGGGAGCATTATCTCTTAGCTTTCCCAACCTTATCTATCTTTTCTGCTCAATATCCCTCCATCCTTTGTCGCCCCCCCCTCTCTAATTTCACCTCTAGCCTGCTAACACAGAGATGTCTCTCCACTGGTCATGGTTGGAGAGTTTCTGGATTGTGTTGAAATGACATCATACTGCCATTTGCTCATTGTTGAGCGTCGCTATGGTAACAATGTGTTGTGCTTATTGCTAAACATACAGCGTCCCAATGTGAAGCTCCAGAGCTGAACCTGTTTAATAAAGTACGAGGCTCAAACCGACCCCCCCTGATGGACGGACGTGTCTGCAGCAGCACACTGCCCATGTTAAACAACTTGTTGCATTAGTGAGGTGTTTAACTTTTACAAAACGTGGTGACAATGTTACTTCACATTGATCACTGGGAACGAACCCTGGTATGTTTCTTCTAATTCAAGTACTGTTCCCACTCTGGACCATGTTGGTAGACCTGCAGTGGTCCTGTATTAGGTCTGTTAGTTATACTGTCAATTCCACGATATCAAACCAATGGAAACATTATACCAAATGTATCAAAGCTGATACAAGAGTTCTTCATTATTTAATCGTTTCCAGGAGCTCTACAATATTTTTTTGCCTCAGGATGGAAACGAGCGTTACCATTTCTCCTGGAGCCTCCGCAGCTTATGCAAAGCTTGCAAAGTCTATCTTCACACCTTAAGTCTAAATATTCCCTTTTATTAGAGTGTAAAGTCCCTAATTCCGTCACTCAGATTCGGTTTTCTAGTCTGTTAAATCTCAGTTCTCTGCATTTCACGGCATTGCGCTCCCCTGCTGTCGTCTCCGCAGCAGACAGCTTCCCTTTGCTTCACTGGCTGTGTGATAAGAAGAAGAAAGAGTGAGACTGACAGGAGCAGGTGGGGGGAGGGAGGGAGGAGGAAGAAGGTGAAGGGAAACGACAGAGAAGTAGAGACAGTGGACTCAAACAATGTTATATTGTGAGAGAGAGAGAGGGTGGTCGGGCTTTAAAGGAGGTGCGCAGCAGGGCGAAGGAGCCAAAAGCTTCATCAAGCCTTCATTCCCAATTTTAGTCCCCATGTAATGAAACCAGGGCGACTGATAACTTTCTCCCCTCCTGTGAGTTAAAAACTGCCTATCATCAAGACACATTTGAATTCACCGTCTGCGTGCTCCTTTGTGTCCCCCCCCCCCCCCCCCCTTTGCCTCCGAAGTTAAAATGATAGCAGCCTTTCATGCATCTGAGTCAACAAAGGGTCATTATTTGCATTGTTATGACTCCTTTGACGGGCCCCGAGCTGCTCGTCTCTCCATTACCTGTCTAATTACACCCCCGCTGATGAAGGGGAGCGGGCGAAACCTTGTTATCTCTGTCACGTTCTGCACACATGCACACTCCTTTTTTGTCCATGCACCGTTTCCTCTTCTTCTGTGTGCATCCTCCTGGCACTCAACTCACGAGGTCAGAGAAGACATGGGATGTATTATGTACTAACTCATCCATGGAAAAGACACAGTAAACATCTGTTACCGACGTTGTGATGTAACATTCATGTGTACAGAATAGACAAATGTTGCCAATGAAAATGAGTTATGTCACAGAAATGATTTTAATAATAAAATATTATTAAAAGCAATATAATACTGTTAAGTATTACTGTGACTGGACTGAAACCTGTTATTGTTGTACCCAGCGCCCAAGGTCTGCCCATAGTGTATAACATTGCATTTAAAAAAGCTTTTTTAAATCTTTTAATTTGAATGAAATCACTCCAATCAGTGGATTCGCCTGTAAATATGAAGGTTATTTGCATTGTGTTGTTTTATGTTTTGATTTTACTTCACTTTACTCCCAGAATATTCCTCAGAAATTGTGAGGATGTGCAATGTTGAACCCATTGAACCAAACAAATACAACACATATTACAACATATATTACAAAACAAGTGGCTGCAGTGCATCAATATAATTATTCCCTTTAACACTGAATGTTCCGTCCACACAGGAACATCGAGGTCTACTAGGAGAGCAAGCTGATTCTACAGTTTGATGCACTGAGGAATAAAAGAGTTGTGCAGTCTGTTCAGTCGAGCCTCTGGGACTCCGAAACTTCTGTCTGATGGAAAAGCCGATAAATAAAATATGAGAGGGCTCCGACATGATACGACCTCCCAGAGAAAACATTCTTTCTGTGTACGCAGCTGAAATAATGTCAGGCAACAAGATCACTGGCGATCACTGCATGTGCACCAAAATGATGATGTCATCATCTACAGTTTAAGTGTGTTTTGTAGATTGAGGCCATGAAACACCGAGCGTACCGCCACAGTCTCACACATGCCACAATAAAAATAGCACTTACGGATGAAGATGGGCTCTTAGATTTAATGACATTAATAGAATAATGAGACTCACATGTGCAGTGAGCTGCACGTGTGGGATTAAAACAAAAGCCGTGAATGTCTGTTGCTATAATTTCAATCAACCACAACTTTTCAGACCCCCCAAATAGCTGCAGTGAGAGTAGTTCTGATGACAATATCCTCCGGCTGCAGCAGAAGCTTCTCCTTTCCTGGAACTCCTCACTATCATTAAAAATAAAGACTCATTAAAATTCACGCCCTCAGGACGAGAACGTAATTGTTTCAAAAGAGCAGCCGAACGAGCTGTTTCAATCACAAATAACAATTTAAAACTGTATAATAAGGATTTTAAAAGGTTATAAAAACATGTTGATACAAGGCAAAGTACTTTCATGATATCTAACAGACGTCAGGGAGTCAGCATTTGATTTTACACATGCATGTATGACATGGGCTTGCTTATGTCACATTGAAGCTCAGTGATCCAATCACAGCCATGATGGCCGCCTTAATTGGCCCGCAGAGGTTTTCTTTAGTGCTGATAGAGATAAGGACAGGAAACAGAGCCGAATATCTGATGCTCTGCTGCCAGGCAAACTCAGTAAGCCCATCGCCACGGGCAAACTTAGAGGATGAATGATATCTGGTCTGCAGTAGACAGGGAGGGGCCTCTGTGGCAACTCATTGATTTCAGGGATTACATTTATGTGCATGTTCACCCTGAAGTCTTTCTTCTTTCAGTCTGTCTCTTTTTTTTCTTTTCCATGTCTGCATCAATATCTGGGCTCATGCTCACAGTGCCTCAGGCAGGTGTTTTCCCTCTTCGCTGCAGAGGGATTGAGCGCTGCAGGAAAAGAGGATAGTAACCCCCAAAACACCAGCTCATTATTTAACATTCATGAGAGGATGTCGAGGAAGAGGACAATTAAAAATACATTTTGTTTTGGCGGTGGCTCGCACAACGTGCTGCTATAGATATACTGTCTAATGTTAGAAAGACCTTCTGCACAACCAGGCAACGGAAACACCTTGTTGTAGGTCACCCACAGTCGCCTGGAAAGTGTTATTGCAGTGCTGTTTGACACGGGTAAGTGCTCTATAATGTCTTGTTTTGAAAGGTCGAGAGTGCTTTTAAATACTCCGCCCAACCCCCTCACCTCCCAGCTCATCTGATATCCAAGGTTCATCCAGAGATGTGCACAAACCTGGTGACCAACTGCAAGAAACGTCTGACCTCGTGCTCGCCATCAGGTGTTACTCCACGTAGTATTAAGTCATGTTTTTCGCTACGGGATCAAACATGGGCTTGTGTGTGAGTGTTTGTGTGCCGCAGCCTCTCTACAGTACGGCTGCGGTCTCCTCACCGCTCTCACACAAAGAGAAAAGGTCAGGCTCATCCACCTTGTCTAATCAAACATCCATTAATACACAATATGTAAATAGGCCACCCAGCTCCGCACCCACACTGATGCACACAGATTACAGCCCCTCTGTCACATCCCCTTAATTCAGCCACATATATACACACTGTTGGGGCTCAGTTGCATTCTCTGGAGGTAATTACACCCTTATATTTATCTCCATAATTATACCCTCAGCAGCCGGCCTGCACATACCATTAAGCGAATTAAGGGCGACTGATTAGTCGATTAAATGTTTTCAGCTCACCTGTGAGCCGGGGATCATGAACTTCTTTCCTTTTTATGGTTAAAAAAAACTATATGGAATTAACCTTTGCTGCTTCTCCTTGAATGAGGGCACTTAAAACTTTTAATTTGGATAAAAACAAATTCGGACTTTCTCTTAAAGTTAGCAGGAAATTAAGAAAACTGCAGTCGACCAATTACAATTAATAAAATCAGCCTGTATCAGTAACTACAGCGGCAGATGTTTCCCACAATGCAAAGTGTTGTGAGTTCATGTAGCGCCTCTCTACCTGCACGTCGACTCTGTCGCCTGTCATCAGGAAGGATGTGAGTCTCCACCTCCCCCTCGCCCCTCTGATCGTGTTGTTGTGCTTAAAAATGTTTTTCACTGCCAAAAGTTGTGCTGCTTTTACCTCTGGAGTCACCTGAGTGTTTGAGGTTCCCTTTGTGTGGGCGGCCGGTATGAAGGAAACTTTGTAGTTACACATTCCAACCTCCTACTTACATTTCCCCGCCATCGCCTCGTGTCCGGCGGTGCATATTCTGTAACGACAAGCAGAGCGGTTTGCCTGATAGAAACACGTTGTGCTCCCTTGTATCCGCCTGACATCCGCACCGTCCTCATTCAAGAGAGGGGGAAGGCAGAGAATGCTCAGCGGTCCGAGGAGGAAACAAGACAGGGACGGAAACAGAGACGGAGATAGAGATGAAAGAATGAAAGATGGACAGGAAAATTAGGGGCAGAAAGGACAGCCAGAGAAAAAGGAGAACGCCGGGAATGGAGATGATTGACATGAAACGCTGCAGCTGTTCTGTCTGGGCCCAATTAGAGAACCATTATGAAATGGCTATAATGATGCATCATTTAACGTACCACTGCTCCGACTGGTGGATTCACACCCGTCCATTGCTCCATTATTCCATGACGCCTTCCCCACTTCCTCCCGCAGCTGGAGACCCACACAAAAGACGGAAATAAAGGCTGTGTGTGGGTGCAATCTAACATTCTGAAGGTCTTTGCAGTTGAGGTAAGGAGCTCGACCCTGAGGACCAGAAAGACCAGGTGACACGCTGCTGGTGATTCCACATCTGCTTTCCTGTATTGAAGTATCGTCTTTGGATGTCATAGTCACAATTTGTTTAAGGTACATGACTGATTGTTTATCAAAGTTATTCAAAACCATAAAATGTTATCAGTGATGTCATCGTTTCATTTCATTAATTACAACGACAGTCTCAGTTCGTGCTCTCGTCGGTTATCACGTTGCCGTTTTCGTTTGTTTTATTACTCGACTAAATCATTTCTATTCATATCGTCGCACAACAGTTTCTGAAATGTCAGTGAGCGAAGCAATCAGGACGGTCTGATCCTTCGCTCTGAGCCTTTCTTTTGCGTCTGCATTTTAATACCACCTGATTCCATTTAATCACATTTACCGGCAATAAAATGTCTCGGAGCTGCAGAACAGCCGAGGTAACAGAATAATATAACCACTTTGGCTTGCTGGTGGGACGAGGGGGGGTTTATAAAACAGGGGGGCCAGTTTGAGTGATGCACAAGGGGGTTTAAATGCACCAAGAAAGAAACAGCTGCTGTTATGGTCGATAAAATGTTGACTTAGAGAGACAAAGACAGCTAATTCTCATCAAACATTACAAACTTCACAAAGTTTCAGTACTTCACTTTGCATCGTCATTGCATACTGAGATTTCCTCCATGCTGCATGAGGAGCCCAGTTTTGTGCCGCGGCGCAGCGCAATAATGTGATGCTCAGAGAGATTGTTACCCAGGGATCCAATCTTTGTGACACTCAGGCTCTCTCCGGCTCGCAGGCGGCGGAACCACATACACACCATCTGTCTCTGTAATTGTCGTTATTTCCCTCTGGAAGGAAACATAGAACTCCTGCGAGCAGCTTCCAGGCTAAATAAGCAGTCGCACACGAGGCTAGCTTACAGGAAAAATAATAAAAGAGGAATTGATTTACTGATTAATCCATTGCACTCTTACTGTGCTGCCTTTGCCTATTTTTAACCGTTGGAGTGGTGGATTGAAACTGTGAACGTTTGGCTGATGGTCTTCCTGCCAAATGACGGAGGATTCATAATCCGCCATTAAGTCTGAATCCTGCAGATAACTTGATGGCATTGTTGTTACTGAGTCAAATGTTATGTTTTTTATGCTTTCTGCACACACATCAAGCAACTCACTCAACACACAGACAGCAGTGCGACTACTTCTGTCTGTGCATGTTTCATGTTTTGCATTTTCTTTTCATGAAAATGAACATTTACATGATGTAATATGGACACTGGAGAACCAGACGGAGGTCTTCACACTGAGGTGGAGCTCTTGAAAAGTGTCCCCGGCTGTTGAGCTGCTGTTACCTCCATCTCCTACATGCATTGACCATAATCACTTCTCCTTGACAGCCATTCAACCACACACGAGTCCCACAGGGAAATAACATGAGTGCATTAATGTAAGTACCCTGACCATGAATAAATTCATTTGCACGTGTGTGTTGTGTAATCCTGAGCCGAGTGTTAAGTTAACCAACTGCCACGTGTTCTCTCACTAACTTTAGAGGACCAGTGGAAGTGCATGTTTTAATCAACTAGTTCCTGCAGCCGCTGGCTTCACATCATTAATATCATAAACTTTGCTGTGGGGAAACACAAGCACACAGGAAATCTCCTGATGGACAAATGCAGCATCACATGAGAGAAGCGGCAGCACTGTAGGAAGAGAAATACTTGGTAATTGTATAGTTTTGGAGAGGGATGTCTGCTTTATTATGTTTTCAACAACACAAGAATAAAAGTGAAAAATATTAAATATTGTGTTTATTCGTTCTAATGTAAGCTGCAAGGAAAACTGACGACATGATTCAGAAATGGGCTAAAATCATAGAGTACATGCTGAGCGTCAGCCTCTGTAATCCAAATGAACATTAACCTGTCTTCCTCGGTGCTTTATGTGCAGAGTCCGCACGCTCGCCAGTTATCTGCATGGGTTTTCTCTGTGTGCTCCAGTTTCCTCCCACTGAGTCCTGACTCGCCACCCCCAGACACACCAGCCACTCCACTAACCCTCCCAGAAGCCGATCCTCCCCTCACTCTCCACCTTCACCAACACCTTACCCTCACCTCTTCATCCCCACGCCTCTCGACCATCACCTCATCATCCCCTCACCCCTTCATTCTTGCTCTCTTACGCGCACACACCTCCACCATCATCCCAGATGAACTGGGTTCCTCTGTTCACATCCTCCAACTATATTCTATAGACATACAAGCTTCTCTAAACCAAACCAGAGCAGATCAAACACTGACTTCCCTCAGGATAGAGGAGTGAGCCACTAGGACAAAACCCTCCCGGCATCTCACCGGCATCACCTCCAGCTACAAACATGTGTGTGTGTGTGTGCTTTCTCATTGGATTTGGTGTCAGTGGCCAAAGGCTCTAATGGGGTAAACAGTGAATAGCTCACTGCGGGTTTGGCAGAAGAGAAAGAACTTATTGGAAAGTTAGATAGTAATCCTTTGAGGGAGGAAGAGACTTCAGATATATTTGTGTGTGTAGCAGATGACAGCATGTGTGTGTGTGTGTGTCATCATGTAACGGCCGCAAGGGAGACGAGAGCTGATGATCCCCAGCCTCTCTCCTCCTGTTGATTTGGGTTCCATTAGATGACGTAAATAAAGCGGCACCACACGGTGAGTGACAAAGAAAAGAAAAGAACACACAAAGTGTCACAGCAGCCGGACACAACTTTTGGGTTCCATTATATGAAAGTACACAGAGAGAGGCCGGTGTTTGAGCTGTCAGGAGCGACCGGTGGCTGAGTGACGACAATCGAGGAGCTTCAATCTGCGAGACGGCCGGCACTTAGGCTGACAGAGTGATTGAGACCAGGACAAAACTAACACGCCACCAAAAGAAAAGTAAAGCAGATTGACAAGGAGTTGGAGGTGATGGGAACATTTCTGGATGGACGGAGTCAAACAACGGAAGGACCTTGTTAAAGAAAATTATATGTGTGGCTGGAAACCAAACAACGAACTTATGCCAACGCTAGGAAGGTGGAGACACGCAGACGGGGGTACTTCAACCCAGAACCCATGTTCATTATTATTCCTCCAGCATCAAATTACACAGAATACCAAGGAATCCTATTAGAGATTTCAAGGAAATTACAGACCAGTAAAATGAAGCCACATAAACTTCAGAACTCTAATCAGCTGATTTGATTTGTTTCAACCTCCATGAACTCTGATTCCTCACCCGTCCTTTGCTCTCATGAAAGTCAAGATGAAAGGTTCCCCCACTGCAGACCCTCCAGATATAATACACATTGAATTATGCATGTGAAGTTACGCCACCAGAGCAACAACCCAGTTTATCCCCGCGTCCTCTCCTCCTGTGCTTGGTGGTTCTGAGTGTGATGTGTTGGGGCTGCGACGCCGCCAGGACCGCAGCCGCCGTCGGTTCTTAATGACCCGCCTGCATGGCAGAGATTTAGAGAAACGTGCAGAAGAAGAGCCACAACAGGAGACCCACTGCTGCCATTTATCTTCGGTTTTAATTGGGAACATTTTGTGTTTCTCGCTCCTCCACATTAATAAACCAAAGCTCTGAGCAGTTTCTCCTAAACTCATTAATGCACAAGATGCAGTCCAACTCAGGTGCTGAGCGGAGAACACCAGGAAAGATATTTATAGATTCTTTACCTCTCATATATCATGTTGTCTTCTTCCTCATTATCATTATCGCTGATTTCTCTCATCATTTTCAGCAGATGGGTTTATAATGGTGATGATAACTCTGAACAATCCCAGCAGCTCTGTGGTGGTAACACAACAACATTAAATAACCCTCTACTTTATGGTATGGACACTTCTGGATGGTTGACAGGCCGCCTCACATGGTGACCGGGTCACGACGGTGTCGGATTCATCGACGCGCGGCCGTCAGACGAGCCTTGATTTCAGTCTTGAGCCATCCGAGTAACGGCACAGGGCGAAGGGAGAGACGGGCTAGAAAGCGCCAGCTGCCACTGCAAATGTTGGAGCTGTTTCGGGGAAACCAAGAGGTGATTCATGCTGGCAAATTGATTCATTTCATTGCATTTACCGATAGGCGCCTATTTTTCTTTGTGTCTCTGTGCTGCAAGGGCAACTCACATCTCTACCTGCAACAGGGAAAAGAACAATAACAGCAGCAGCTTATAACATGTAGTTACTTTAACTACACAGTTACATATTTACCTTTCTGAACATCATCACAGACCCTTTCTTGCAAGGCATTGTTGCACAGGTGTTTTCGTTATGGCAGCAGTGTTTGCACGTTAATCTCACCCAGGTTGTGATTACGGCTGCACAACAATCTGTTGGTATATGTTGGTGCACCTGCTTGACAGGTTTGTATCTGCTTTGTGGAACACAACACAAAGCTTTGACTGTCTCTTATCAGCAGCAGGCAGTCAACAAACCAGGCAGCATCGCAGCTCCGCTTCTGCACCGGAGATCAAAAAAAGGCTGCAGGACTTCTGGTCGCCCGAAGCACCCGGAGGAGAGAGGGTACAAAGGCCCTCGGTTTCCCACCCGTTGTCCAATCCTGTCATCCTGTTCACTGCAGCTCATTTTGCTGGAGGCTCACACACACAATCCCTGAGGGATCCCTCATCGTACATGCCAGCCTTGACAAATCTTTGTCCCAAAATAATTTGTAATACAAAATATTGTAATAATATAATATAATGATAACATTTGCATTGAATGTTAACATGTCTGACTGAAACTCACCAGGCTTTGTTTACCTCCCGTTGTTGTTTGTTTATCTCCCGTCCTGCTGTCACAATTAATATTTCTAAATTGCCGTGAAACGGTTCTTTTTCCAGGAAAATAACATCATCTTTCGTGGAAAGCGTAAACACACAGTGATGTGGGAGCTTCCTACTGATGGTGGTTTCAGAATAATCAGTCAATAATCAGATTGTGTAACCGTAAGAACGAGCGCTGCTGGAGATATGACGAGAGTGGCGATGAGCTTTCGAGCCTCCTGCAGCAACTGGCATCCCCTTTTTTTTATTTCATCCATGGTCCTGTAACTGGGTGAACACACACACACACACACAGCAACACACCCTTGCATGCACCGATGTAACAGCACATGTGCTCCATACAACAAACTAACACCTGAGAGTTTCAGGCTGTCTGGGACTGACAGTCACCGGGGCCACGGGATCACACCGTCACGCTCCTGCGGCGCTCTGACAGCCACTTCCAGACACAGCGTGTACGTGCGAGTGCTTACTGGTATTAGTGGTATAACTCAGGTACATGCTGCACCGTTCGGTTACAGTGATAATATTCTGTATGTGTTTCAGGAGGTGTGTGCAAAGCAGCGGGGGGACGGTTATTGAGTAGAGATACACGGTGGTGGTCACGTCTCTCTGTGGAGCTCCTCACCCGGCAGCAGAGGGACGATACAGGAGACCAGTTGCGTTAAGAGAGGTGGTAAATCGACTGGTATATTGAGGGTCAAACCAGTGAGAATGATTCCTCCTCCAAAGTGAGGGAATGTGATTGGCTAAGAAACATCTTAAGTGTCATATAGATTCAACAACAGAGCGGCGCCGCTACCGTTAGCTTCCCATGAAGGTCAGTTCATATGAACACAAACACTGTAACAACACTCCATCCTTATTAGAAGATTCACCTCTGACTCTGATATCGACAGATATTGACTTCACGCCGCCACCTCATGTCGTTAATCTTTGTTTTACTCGTCTGATCCCGGTGCCGTTATTGATGATAGAACTCAGTGTGTGTCGACTTGGATGCTGTTAACCGATGCGATGATGAAGGATTTTTGCCCTTTGCTGTGCTTCCATCACAGGCAGTAAATAAATCCTCCCTCCACGGAGGAGTGCAGCAACAGGTGGACCTCTCTCCGTCCACGAGCATCACACCCGCCCTCCGATCCAGCTGCTCTGCAGTGGTTCAACTGGGGTTTGGCTGAGATGCAAATTCACCTGACGGCAAACACGACTGAAAAAAACTCAACTTGTGTTCGACCTTTTCCTTCCATCCACACGACTTCCT